>JAIPRL010000243.1:99727-169304 GCA_025469235.1 Pemphigus obesinymphae | reverse complement strand
ATGGCGAGTGATATGAGAAAGGTGGGAGTAAGTGAAGAAGATGCGGGAGATAGAGTTAAGTGGAAGTGTAGGACCAGGGTGGCCGACCCCAAATAGTTGGGAGAGAAGGCGAAGGAGAAGAAGAAGACCATGTTTAATGTTATATTTATTGTGTTTGAACTCGATGAGACGAAGCATGTGCAATTAGCATAATAAAAATAAAATGTTTACATTAATTTTGCACCATAACGGTATAATACGTATTTTAAACTATACCGTATTATACGTTACGACCCTGCAGTTAAGTGCATATTAAATGTGTAATATTAAAAAAAAAAAAATCATAAAATAATTTAGCTCTTTTTACTTTATTTTTTTGATTTGGAAAATGTTCATTAAACTTAAAAGTATGTGTATATTATAAACAAATCGGGTTAAGTTCGTTATCACTTCTCTTAGATTTAAAATCCAATGGCGGACATAGAAAATGTAATAAATTATGTTCTTGTATGCAATTATTTTGATTACTAGCACATTTAGTCATCCAGTCAACAACAAGTTGTATTTGTTTCTCTGGTATAGCTGGTCCAATACCTGGAAGCACATGTACATATAGTTCTTCCATATGTACTGTTTCGGTATCATCTATTCCACTTTTTTCTGAAGTAATCGCGGATGTGCTTGTGAAATCTAAATATTTGTCATTTTCATCGTACGGATAAGCATTGTTCTGTTCGCCCTCTTCGCTCATATCCAGATACTCATACTGCCCAGATCCTGAAGTATCGTCTTTCAATCTATCTACATCAAATTTTTGTTTGTCTGTTGTAAGTATTGAAGCATCTATTTCGGTGAGGCTTCCTTCCATATGCATCGAACTTTTTTCTAAAGCTACCGAAGCATTACTGACCTGGTCATAGTCATTAGAGTATTGAATGTCTTGTGATTCACTACTTGTATCACTGTCGGAGCTTTCTTTTCCATCAATTAAATAATAATTTTCGTCGAAAGTAGAAACATTAGTTTTACTATTATCAGTATGTTCAACGGTTTTGTCATCTAATTCAGTTTTGTCTAACAATGAAAAATCAGATTCAGTAGACTCATTTTCTGTTAAATTATCATGGGCTGGTTGGGGATTATGTTCATTATCATTAGTAACTAATGCTAACATAACAATATAATCTTTATTTATTTCAACTGAAAGAGGTTTATTGATTTCTGCTGGTTCAAAATCTGTATCAATATTTTTTTCTTCATATTTTATCACATTGTCTGTATCTATATTTCCTTCGGAAGCAATATCCTCAATAGTATTTTCTCCATCGTTTTGATGTATCATATCGTTTTCACCGTAATTTATATCTTCTATAGAGCCACCAATCATTTCTTCACCAACTTCTTCATAAGGCATAATTTCATTCTTTATTATTGTATGATTGGATGAGGAGATAAATGAAATTAATGATTGATCGGGATCAGATATAATAGTAGAATCACTAAGTAATGATAAAAGATCGTCATCATCTACATTTTCTTTTAATTTCTTGATGGAAAGTAAAAAATCTGGATCATCACAAACAGCAAGCATTGGTGGCTCTATTTGTGTCTTATTTACAATATCTGATAATGAGTCAGGACCATCCATATTATCGGTCTGCCAAGTCATTATGCCTTCTGCGGAGTCAGCATTCAAGATATCGGGTGCTGTTTCTTTAGTTACACTATCGCATGATTCATTATCCATATTACTACTCATTTGAGAGTCTGATGACAGTAAACATTGACTATCATCGTTATCGTTTAAAATAATTTCTTCTACATTTTCTATTTTTTCATCGAGTCTAGAAATTGCATTTTTTTGCGAATCTGAATCATCTGCACAGTTAATTCTAGCTAAATATTGATACAATGTCACAAAAGTATTCAATGGAATGCATACCTTGGAATTATCCGTAGAAAACGTGTCACATAACAGTAACATTGTATCTCTTAGTCTATTATTTAGATAAGCCGCAGCAATCCCTATGAATTCTTTTGGTTTGATTAACTCTTTAAAATTACCAATTTGAATAATTTCTACATAAATAGATTTTTCGAGCGATAAAATATCCCACATTGCCTCTATTTTTGAGGAAGATTCAAATTCATTAGTTAAAGTCATGGCCAGTGCTTTTAAAACGTTGCGAGTCAAACCACCAGGTCCTAATACTACATCTGGCGGATCTATATATGGTTTTACTGGCGGATGTTGACCAACAGACTTCATACGAAAATATATTTCAGTCCATCGAAGGATATCCGAAGGCCGGGTACGTATCATAGCTTTAGACCATTCCGTTAGCAGTTTCGTCACATAACTAGGAACTTTAATTGTATTCGACAAAGTAGGATGGCTTCGGAAGCCACAACTTTTATTTTCCATCATGATTGGTACAATATTTTATACAATTGTTATACATAGCTAATATATTATATTATATAGATATAGATGAATTTTAAAAATCATTTGTTTTATCAAGTACATTCCTTAGCGATTATTGTAACTATTAATAAATTGTTATACAAACATATATTATGATAAATATATATTATAAACAGCTGTTGCCTGATTACATAGCGAAAATAAAATATTTTTATAAATATTGTGTTTTTCTAATATTTATGGAAAAATATCCAGTTGGTTATAATATGATGATAATTGGTTGCGTTATCCATATATATCACTTTATGATGAATAATATTTCTAATCGTTATTCGTTTTTTTTTTTTTTTTTTTTTAGTTTTAAACTAAACTAAAAATTTTGACCAATATTAAATTAGTAATAAGCTAACAACTTTTATAGTTTTTTAATTATATAATATTATAATCTGACTTATTCCTTTTGTTTTACATTTTATGTATTATATTTTTTTTAAATTAATAGTGAAAATTGTAAATTTTATCGATTACACTAACAAAAACTAAAATATAGTACAAAACACGTATTTATATTGACCAGCAAAGAAGTCCAAGATCCAAGAATTCAAGTAATCAATAAAAAAAAAACCGAAATAATAAAATAAAACATTAAAATATTTTATTTAAAACATTACAATATTTATGTATGTATGTATTATGTATTTATTATAAATTATAATATTTATTTATATATCTACTATTACTTTTTATTATATATCTTTTTCACACCAAATTTATAAAAAAAAATATTTATTTTTCTTTGACGATATTTGCTGTTGATTTTAGCATTTGCAGGGAATTTGCAGTTAAATTTTATTTAAAGTTGAAAAAAGTTCATTACCTCATATTGACTTTCAATGAAATCAATCAAAAGCCCACTCAGTGGAATTTTTTTTGTCACGTATCTGTTTAAACCACTTGTAAACGCACTCATGAACATTAAGATTTTCCAGTTGTCTAACCCTTTTTCTGCCATTTTTACTGAACGTAGCCAATTTACTTAAAATGTTTTTTTTTCAAGACAAATATTTTAATAACCAAAATTATTGTTCAAATAGTACTATGTACGATCTATTTCAAAAAAATACTAAAATATTTTCTTGTATTGATAAGAGGAATAATATTATATCTGCATGAAACTTGAAAATATGCAAAAATAAAAAAGAAACATATTAATTCATTTAACATAAGTTAATAACAATTTGTTGAGAACTTTTAACTTAAATTATGAGCTTCAAATTGTAATTAACTTCAAAAATTAACTTTGTTAAAAATGTTTTATTTATAACTTAATTTAAAAATTATTATTTATAATAACCCACTTTTTAAATATTTTTTTACTTTATTACTGAACATTAATCAATTATTAGGAATATGAACATATTTAATAGCAGTGTTGAGACTTATCTAGATAAATGTTCATTTATCTTTTATCTTATCTGGATAATAATTGACAAGTTATCTAAATAATTATTTTATATAAACATTTTACTCATTTACATAAATAAATTTTATATACTTTTTAAATTATTTTCATTTCCATTAAATTTTCGTTTTAATATTAATTATGTTTACGAGTAGGTATATTTTAAATTTAATTTTCTAAATTTATATAATACTATTTATATTTTTAATATTAAATTTGTTGTTTCCAGATAAGTATATATTAAATATCCAATGATGTTATTTGAAATTCAGACAGGTTACTTATGACCACTATTTATACGAGTATCTATGCTATAATAACTTTATTGTTTCTCCTCGGATTAAATAATCTAGACATTTGACGGCTAACTATAGAAAATAATAATTGTAATATTATATTGTATACCCGTAAATAATAATATAAACCTGCATTTTGTATTAATTATAATAATATAAAAACAGATAAGCAAGCTGGTTTCACATTCCATATAGGAAAACAATAACATAGGTAGAAGGTACCTAAATATACGAGTATCTACCTATATAATATTATCATGAAATAATTGTAATGAAATGAAATAATGTACCTATTTTATATACATATATACATATTATTATTTTTATTATATTATATGTTTTCTGTTAAATTCTTCAGGGAATTTGGGCGAAACGATTAATTTAAATTATAAATTATGCTGACCATTTTCCTCCAAATGTTTTTTCGCCAATATATGTTTTATATAAATACACTTTAAGAGTATTTAATTTGCAATAATACTTACTCGGTGAGGTATTTCACTTATACAGCGAATCAAAGAATATTATAGATTGAAACTTTGCGAGTAACTCGACTTCATATAGGTGAACTCAAATGAGTATATTTTTTTTTACTTATCTATGGTCAGTAGAAGAAAATGGAATAAATTTTTTTTGGAGTAAAAAGGACAGTGGAGGAAAACCAATTCTGTATTTGTGAGGTTAGGTTATGATAATTTCATTACGATATATTTATTATATATAATATATTATATTCTTTATAAATTTAATAAGAATCTTTGAAAAATATTTAAATTTCTTTCATTTTTACATACAAGAAAAAAAAGTATAAAATTATTTTTTATCTAGATAATATTGTTATGACTTATATTTATCTTCATCTAGAAAATATTTATTTATCTCGGCTCAACACTGTTTAATAGCCTAGGTATTGAAAGTTTAGTTTTAAAATTATAACGTGCTATTGACATTATTTATTTTATTATTATTTGTTTTATTTTAAGTTCGACGAATATTATTCATGTTTTTCTTATATTTTCGTATATAATCTAGAAATATGGATAATATCGTCATTCAATGGAGATTAATGTTTAGTTTTATTCAAGTTTAGTCCGTGATTTTTTAGGTTTGGCGTAAAACGTGAGTGTGCACAGAATAGGTAAATAAGAATAAATCATGAAATGCTACTCATTACTTGTGTTGATAATATTTAAAAAAATGTTCTCGATTTTTATTTAATTTTTATATTAATTTAAAAATAAATTTTTCTAATAATATTTTAATCATTTATTATCCAAAATACACTTTGACTTAAATGAGGGTTATAATGTTGTATATTTTAAAAGTACATTAATGAGTTAATTCTAGAAAAATCCCTGTATTTATTTAAGAAGGACTGTATTTAAATTTTTAAAATTAAATTTATAATAAAATTCAATTTTGCAAAACTAAATAAAAATACAATGAAATATACATTATACTTATATACCTGCCATTAAATTTCATAGTAAGTAAAATTATTCTAATATTTATATATTGCATGGTGGATCCTTTAATATCTGTATGAAAAACAGATTTTACAATGACAAATCGTATTTTTACTCAACAATATTTGATTTCAATCCTAAAATTAAAATCTCAATTAATGATCAAAATAAAAAAATAGTAGCCGTGTTCACACGCGATGTGAAATTTGTTCAGACGCCTGTGAGTGAAAAATTTAACTTGGCGACACGGGACGTAATGCCTGAAATTAACACATACGAGTATATTTTGTTGCCTAAACTTCTAAAGACTGAACAACATAATTATTTCCATAGAAATTTTAAAGTTAATAAAATAATTACCTAGATATAAGTTTTACTAATTTTATATGAAGAGTTATACTTATTGTTTTATATAGATAACTTTTGTTAAAAATTAAATTTTATTATGTTATTTACTCATATAAAATAAAATAAATTGTATAATTAAAGAAAAAACAAATACAATTGAAAAGTAAAAAATGAGTATTTTTATTGACTTAGTCAAGTTAGTTAATATTATAATTTATCTTATAATTTAAACTAGGTAAATTAAATAAACTTTGCATTTAATTTATTTAATATAGTTATTATATAGCGGGCTAGAGTCCAAATTTAAATAGGTAGTACAATGTAATTATTTTAACATGAACAATAAAAAAATTCAGTAAACTCACTCTTCAAGCATAATAAATTCTTGGTTTATAAACTTATTGTAACATTATTATAATTATATAACATTATAATTAGCCAATTCTACATTTCTTTATATTATAAAGTCGATAAGAAAATATAAAAGGTCATTTAAAGGAAAAAATGATATATATAATATAAATTATTTATAGTATGAAATTTAAAATATTTTAGGTACTGACTAACTGCATTAATTAATAAAAATAAGTCGAAACAAGGGTCAAAATTATTTTAAAATTTAAAATCATGTTTCAATTAATAACAGTTTTACTAAATATTTAATTTATCAATAACATTGTCTGGTTTTGATGACTATAACTATACCTAAAATGCTTAATGTTTAATAATATTTTTATTATAATGAAAAATGTTTACTCAGTGATAGTGGAAGAGTTGAGTATGTGGGACATTTGTTCAGAGCTTCTATAAAAAATATGCATTAAATAGAGTGTAATTCTGCCATAAACGTATTAAAAATTTACCAAAACATCAGTTTACAAAGTACTCAAATTCACAAAAGAATTGATGAACAAAAAAAAAAAAATAGTCACCAGTCATCAATAAGATATATAATATAGTAACTACTTAAAAATTTATCTAGTGTCTCGTCTAGGGAACCGCCCTGTGTAGACTATTAAATCAAGAAAAATTATTAATTTGTCTGTAAACACATGTTTTTATTTTTATTTAAAAAAATATTTATTTATCGACAATAACTTTGCATTTACTTCCCATTTGTTTAACTATTTTGGAATATTTTCTGCATTAGAAATTGAAGGTTTTTGTTAATATTGCTATATCTACGTTTACTTATTATTGACAAATATTAATCCACTATTGTCTACACTACGTAGTGTCTACGAGTAAAGAAAATATAAAAATATCTAACAAACTACAATAGCATAATAATAAAACCAATTTTTCTTATTTTCGGTATATAAGTATCATGTAGGTATAATAAGTTATTCAAACATTTTTATTTTTTGGAGGTGTTTCTCCAGACAAATCTATACTCAAATCATCATAACGTACAATGTACTTCGTACGTAATATTGTAATAAATAAATCATACAAACGTGTTATTCATACATAACCCCAAGCCGTAGAAAGTTATTGGAGTATTATAAGTTATTATGTTTACTCCAATGCTGTTTGTACAAAATGTGTTTTTCAATACATGCATTGAATATTTCTTGCCAAGTGTATTTTCGTTAAAGAGTGTTAAACAGGTAACGAGCAAACACGTTCACAATATATATATTATAGAAATCTACAATATAAACTCCAATATAATATTTTGTTTCAAAAATCACATTTTACGAACGAACGATTTTTAAACAAATAATAGATTGTTCATCTGGAATATTATACCGACTTTTTTCATCCATAATCATTGCACTACTAAGGGCTTTGCACCTGTATAGTCTATAGAGATCATAATCTTTAAAAACCCATATAAATCATGATAATTCGTAACCAGTATAGCCCATTCAAATAGATATGACATAAAACTATAAACACCGATATACAATATAGTTATATCTATTTATGGTTTTAACTTTTAACCGTAACTGCATAATAAGCCGAATAAAAAAAAAAATAGTGTGGCATATTAATTCATAATTTTTTTCTGTGGGGATTTTAATTGTTTTATATAAATTAAACTAATTTGTTATGGATATTAAGGTGAGGAATAATAGCTGATAGTTAATATAGTTGATAATATTTAATTGGTTGTTATACCTAATATTTTTAACCAATATTTGTGTTTTTATTTTTATCATTTCACATGGTTGACTTAAAATCTTAAATCATAATTTTAATAATAACATGTTTAATTTTATATTATCGGTGCCTGCCTGTCAATACTCATTCCAAATTCCATATAAATTAATATTTAATAGTTAATACAATTACACAGTATGAGCTGTTAAGCATATTCATGATTTGTCTTTAAAATTATAAATTTAATGGTGATTATTTACATAATTTTTCCATATGATTAACCACGATAAAACCCCAACAGTATTTATATGCCACCTATTTTTTTTAAAACCATAAACCATACAACCTATATAAATTTAAGGACTGAACATAATCCTTATTGTTTGAAATATAAAATAACCATAAACAAAGCCTATATATTTCCAATAAAACGGGTGCAAAGTCCTTATATATATATATATATTTTTTTTTTTTGTGATTAGTTAGCAATTTCCAAGTATGGGAATCAACTAGGTAATAATAGTTTTATTACTATTTTTATAACTGTATTTATTGTTAGTATTTAAATTTTGTGAAAATTACTTCAAACAAATTGTAATTGGAATACCATAAATACCAATTTTTAAACACTTGCAGTTAATTATTAACAAGGCTGCCCTTTGATAAAAAGTGTTGATTATAGTTTCTACCCAATACCTTTAGGGACATTTCTTATGTGTTTTCCATGTGTTTGATTTTGTTTTTATTTTTTTTATTAATAATTAATGTATTTTAAAAACAAACTCGCGTCTAGCTTTGTCCTTGGTCAAATTATGAATATTATTACGATTGGACCCAAAGCCAGATACTATGTATTATATATAATGTATATAGCTTAGTAAAAGTGATATTATATTACTTTTGTTGACAGTTGTATAAAATTATTATCGTATTTTTCCGTTTTTATATATTTGCATACTTTAGTATTTTGTCTTTCGACGATAATATAATATTTCTTCCATCTAATATGTAATATAGTATATATTAATATTTACTTATTTTTGTATATTATTTACACACGGTTATCATATAATCAGTTGTATAACTTGTGTTCGATACGTGCATTCGATACGTCCTCGTTTTACATAAATTAAACATTATTTTTGTTTTTCATAAAACGCTGCGATTTCGGTCTGATAGTTTGATAAAATAGAATTATATATCCATTTATAATATTGAAAATAGTATTAATATAATAAATTATTAATTGTTAATCATCGCCTGCATCTACCTAATTTATATATAGCTAGAATTCTAGTATTACAAAATACTAGCTTGAAAGTTGAACTCAAAATGTGTATCAATTATATGCGTATTTTGAATAAGCAACAATGTCGATACAATTAAAAATGATTGGTGATTTATTCTTTGTTATGCTTAGAAAATAGAATGCATTTGAATAAAAGTTGCCCATAAAAACCAAGTAAACATATATTTAGAAAATTATGTTTAAACAAAAATTTTGTTTTCAGAAGTAATAACATTTCCAAGCTTAATTATTATTAAAATAGGAATGAAAAACATGAAAAAATGGTTGATTCCGACTCATTTATGTATATTCATAAGCTTGAGATGACGTGATACCCGCATTTGTGGTATCTATGTATGTGACGACGTCAAAATTAGAGCAAAATATCTATAACTAATTTTAATAAGGAGAATATATTCTAAGAAATTACATAGGTTTTTATGAATTATTGTTTAACAGAGGAGTTCAAATGTTTTAAAGTTATATTTTTTTGAAATAACGGTAACTTTTTTTGGTATTAGGGTAACTCTACCTCGATATTCTAACCAACGTTTATATTTTGATTTTTTATGTCATTAATTGTACTAAAATTTGTATCAAAACATTATTAAAATAAATTTATTTCCTGTATGGGAACCATTTTCAAAACATTTGATTTTCAAGAGGTTGGATTTAGATATTTTTATTTTTATAAGAAATAAAAATCTTATCCTTTAAAAATATTTAAATATCATTTATAATTTATTAAAAAAAAAATAAGTACCACAATGTGTAATAACAATATATATTAAAAAAAATAATACGTTTATGCAAAACTGTATAAAGTGATTTATAAAAGGGTTTATAAAGTGATTTTAAAGTTAAAAACCCCCATGATAAAATCCATAGATTAAATTTTGAATTATATTTTATTCTGTTTTTTAAATTTATTAATTAAAAACCTAACCAGTTATTATAAATATAATTTAAAAAATAAAAATAAAATTTGTTGAACTACACTAAATTTATATTTTATAGTATTATTTGCTTCATATACTAACATATTCGTATTTTATTATATTAAATTATTATTGACTTATGTTAGTAGCAATATATAATTAAAGAGTTATGCATAAACGGACGGGTGAGGGGTGCTAATTTATATATCATATATATGGATAATTTAAAAGAATAGGCCCTCTTTATGATGAATAGCCATGGGGTTGCATTTCTCATGCTTTGGTATTACCCCATTAATACCACTGTTAACAGTAGGTAACTTATTATTTATTGGATATCTTTACTTATCACTTATCACATAAGTCTTTATTTTTAATTTAAGGGGGTTAATGGGTGGCGTTCTGAATGGCCAGTTCCCAAGCAAGTTCATTTTTTGGGGCCCTGCAATTTTTTAAACTGTTTTGTTAAGAAAAAAGAAATATTTTAAATAATATCGTGATGAAAATTATGCGCAAAAATGAATAAATATAAAATATAGTGTTTTTCCTCAATAAAATATTTTTTGTTCATCGCTTTCATATGGAATGCGACCCTAAGCAATTGCTTCGGTTTAATTGTCCTTCTGCCGGCTCTGGAGCTGTCATCCGACATTTGCGGACGTAATTAATTTTTTGAGTCTAGTGTCCAAAAATCTGCGGACATAATAATTGAATATTATGCCATTATCTACTGATAATTTATATACATTCAATAATAACAAATATTATATTACCTATTAAACAATTTACATTGGGTAAATAATAATTAATAAATACATTAATAATAAGTTATTTTAGCATGTTATAATGCTTTTTAATATTAAATTAATAAAAGAAAAATTACGTTTTTCAGAAAATAAAAATATATTGTGCCGTTTTATATTATATATTGCCAAATAGTCTATATAATTTATGGTTCTTTAAGACTAACAACAGACCGTTGCGTGCGTTAACGAATGTTATTTCGTTATTATTTTACCTAAACATACCTAACTCATGACACAGATAAACAGATGACGTATTATGTAAGTAAGTACTAAAGACCTGCAACGACCAAAAATATTCAGATGGGCCCGATCCAACAATTTTTTTCTTAAACCCTATCCAAAAAATTCAAAAATGATTTAAAAAGTTTTTAATAAAACCCTGTCTAGTCAAAGTATTTTCGTTAAAGCCTCATTCAAAAATATTTGTAAAAAAAGCCCTTGTCTGGTCAAGTCTTAAAAAAAATTATTTAATAAAAGCCCATACCAGGCTCGAAACAAATTTAAGATGATATTATACTCTTGGTTTTTAAGTTTTATTGATAATATATATAGTATATATACCTAGTTAACAAATACTTTATTATTGTTATTATTTAAAAAATTCCAGGTTCGGCTCTTAAAAACTTGGTTCGGCTTTAAATTATTCTTTTTTAATTTTTTTTAAATTTTACAGAAAAATACCCGAGCCTGGCTCCAAAAAATAGTGAAAATAAAAAAAAACCCTATCCAGCCCTTAGATTTTTATTTAAGTTTAACTCAGACCAGTTTGAAAAATGTATAAAAAAATAACTCGGTCCAAGTGTCGAGAAAAATTTATATCAGCCAAATATATACCTCTTGGAATTTTTAATCGCCCAGTGTTACCAGCGATTGATATACCCTAGTAAATTTATAGCGGGAGGTAAAATTGCACGGTATTTATTTATGTATTATTTAATTATTTATTTATAAATAATTTTACTTAGAAAAATGAAAAACAATTATAAATTATATTGTGATATAAATAAATATGATAATATAATACAATATACTATGATGTCAAATGTTAACGCTAAACAAAACCAATTATCTTCATGTAAACTATATATTAACAGCTAATATAATATAACATAAATATACAATATATACCTATAGTAACATAACTATATGTATAGTTGAACATTATATATTATATTATACCTATATAACTGAATGGGTTCAAACTCATAAGACTTTTTCGGTCGGATATTTAAAAAAAATTGATTACCAATTCTATATATTTTTAATACCATGGAAGACGCTAGGGGAAGGTACTTTTAGAATTGTCATTACATTTAATTTTAACCGTGAATCACTCAGTATACTACTGATGGGCAGAGGGTACACCAGTATATAACATATATTAATATTCACCCATTTGTTTTTTTGGTTTTGTTATAACTTCTGTGCTATTATAATCCGGAAAGTTCTTCAAAAAATCAATGCTGTGTTTTTTTCTAGAAAATCCTTTTCTGCTTATCTTATCTTAACTTTTTAAGGTTTGTTATGCTGGTATAACAAGTGGACTTGCCGATTTAAAAACAAAAAATAATTGGAAGGGATACCAAAAGAGGATTATGAAGTTCGGTCTTCTGTGGTTCAATCAGATTGACTTGTTATTTTTACTAATTAACTATTATATTTTTTAGAAAATATTTAATCTTATAACAATTTTATAGACGTTTATATTATATATTTAATTTATTGAAACCTATATATTTTATATAAAAATAAACAATTAAAACAAAATAAAGCAATGCCATAAGTAGGTATAATATTTATTTTGTTATGCAAGTAAATAAATTTTGAAGAATTTTTGGAGTCTAAAATACATTAGTACATATATTATATATTTGTATAAAACATGATACATTAATTTTAAGTAAAGATTACGTTTAGGTAAATTTGATCTTTTTAATGGCCTGTATGAGTAAATATAATAACAATAGGCATGAATTTCCAATTTATTTCCGAATTATCCAATTATAACTATACTGTCTTTGATTAAATAATTATTTTAAATATTGACATAATAAAAACATATATTTTTTTTATATGATATTATATACAATTATAAAATATACTCAATCTTCACTAAGAATCGTTTTACCAAAATCATAATATATATAAAGTATAACAACATTTTATATGTACATAAATGTAGGGGATATGATAAATTAATAAAATATAAAGTTACTATATTTCGGTTTAATTAGACCACAGAAAACACAGAGTATCATATAATATATTATATGTATATTTTGTGAATTATTATATTATATTTAATGTTTCTAAAACTATTATTTTCTGTAAGGAAAAAAATTATATTATTATTATATTTTTTATTATTTTATTTTTCCCACTCTTAGTTCTTTTACTATTAGAAGTAAAAACAATTTTTTGTGCGATAATATAATATGCTACAATGTGTGACAAATGTTTCTTTGGCATGGAAAACAACTTTGATGTATAACCGGTTTTTGTACAAAACAGACCACCTATAAATGTACACAGTATGTACCTATACATTACATAATTATTAGTTGTTATTAATATTGTTACTTCAATATCCAAACGATTAAATTATATCCATATAGGAAATACGAATGTTATTCAAATTATTATAACGCATTATTTATAATACGAAAACCTATTAACTTTATGTATATAGAAAGAAACACCATTGCCGACGGATACGAGAGCTGGAATAACAGGAAAACTCAATATACATTGTGCAAGATATGGGTAGTTGGATATACGTATATATATATATATGTGTATGTGTATGTGTATGTGTATGTGTATGTGTATGTGTATGTGTATGTGTATGTGTATGTGTATGTGTATGTGTATGTGTATGTGTATGTGTATGTGTATGTATATATATGTGTGTGTGTGTGTGTGTGTATAATATATATCTACATATACAAGCCAAGCGTATATACAGACACAATATGTCATAATCGTTCAATTTCTAGTATTTATCAAATCCTTGTGATTATCAATTCCTAGTAGAGAGGTCTTAATACGTCATAGGTAGTCCGTGAATTTATGATTTTTTCCCCGAAATATATATATATATATAATTTCCACTTTAACTATAATAGCTAAGGTTAGTAAAATAGGTTAATATACCATAGGTTTAAATAGTAATCAGGCATCGGTAACTAGGATGATAATAATGAATTATAATATAAAAAATTTAACTTACACATATTTATTATATACCATATTCGATATTCTGAAACGGACTTTGTCTTCAATTAGTGTTGAATTTAAATAGTAAAAATTGAGTATTATGTATATACAAGTATAATTCGCGCATATCTGTGTGCGGTAGAAAATGATTAATCATATTCCTTATAAATGCTGAAGTTCTTCACAACCCTCATAATTATTCGTAACCATTTTTAATAATATACCACAATTTTTAATTTGTCATCAATACATCTGAATTGGATTATATTTTTATTTAATGACCTTGTGTTATTACAAGTATAATAACATCTATGAAGTTCATTGAAGTTAATTGAGTTCATTATTCTATATATATATATATATAGAGCTTAAAGTGGAAACTAATTTTAAGGGGGACTAATGTTCCTATTTCATTTTAAGAATTCCATATAGCACTATATATATATATATATATATACACAGAGTGTTTAAGTATTCTCATCACCCCACATTTAACCATAAATAATGAAAAAATTTTAAATTTAAATCACTTATTTATACTACATTTTTATGAAATTGGTAATCTTTTTTATAAAAATTTTATATTTTGAAAAATAATATTTTTTTCATTGTAATAAAGTTAAAAGTTGCTATTTAAGAAAACTAAAAAATTAAAAAAAAATCATTCGAATAAAAATTTTATACAAATTAATAATTTCATAAAAATGTAGTGTTATTAGTGCTTAAATTATACAAGAAAATAATTTAAATTTATGCATTATATAATATTAAAAGCGGAAGGTGAGCACGCTTAAAAAATGACACTGTGTATTTATATATATTTATATATATGTATGAAGTTCAATTTTACACTATTTAATAAAAAGCTATTTTAAAATAAAACAATTAGAAAGTACTTAAATAGGAACATAAATTGTATTTCCTTTAGTATATGTTTTTTTAACAGAAATTCATAAATTTGTAACATAAATAAAAAATATACATTATACATATTATATATATTATAATATAAATATTATTATTATTTTAGTATACTTATATGTATTTTAAAGTAAAACATGCAAGTTTAAAGTAATACGACTGACGTATGTTGCCAAATTACACCAGTCATGTGGGACGGGCTTAATATTCTATCTTAGTTCGTAACTATTATTAAATACATTTGATAAAATTAAAAAATATATTTGATAAAAATTGTTAAAGGAGATGCTTTTGAACCACCGGTTCTGAGTCCTCTTGCATCCCTCTAATTTAACTCCTGTATAGACTACATCTATTGTATTTTTATATCCTCGTACCACTTACAAATTTTGAAATTTTTCACGTACCACGACCTAATAACCTTTTATTTTATTTTACTTATATTTTATTTGATATGTATGGAGACTTTTATTATTAAAACTACATATATATTAAAATATAAGCATTTAATGCACATAAATAAAATTATGAATAATTTAATGAGACGGTTGATGTTGCGTATTGAATGAATAAGGACGTCAATATTGACGTAATATTACATAATATAGGTACGTAAATATATTACACATTGTTAACTTTAAGTTTTAAGTTGTTTTATATGTTTAATTTGTTTCTATATTTATGTTTCATGTATAATAAGTCAGAAAATGTTTTTTCATATAGGTACAGATATATAAATACAAAAAATATTAGAAATTATGAAATTAAGAACTTATGAGGACAATGCTGAGTATTCTTGTTTCATTAACAGCCAACATTT
This sequence comes from Pemphigus obesinymphae, assembly GCA_025469235.1. NCBI lineage: Eukaryota > Metazoa > Arthropoda > Insecta > Hemiptera > Aphididae > Pemphigus > Pemphigus obesinymphae. Next base: position 153,233 of record JAIPRL010000243.1, on the reverse strand, counting down.
GATATATTCTTGGTTTTGAAAGTGCTTTTTAGGGCAAAGTTACTGGTGAAGTCAATGAATGATTAATTTGCTAAAACACTTCTAGAATATTCTTAATATAATCCTCTTCAAACGAGTTTATAATCCATTGTAATTTTGAATCATCCTCAGAAAAGTATTAAATTTTAGTCATTGTTGATTTTCCTAAATGTCTGTAATTACATTTGAATTTGGTTGAATTTAGTTTTCTTGCCAAAATATAATTAATGTCTTGAATTAAATATCTCTCTCTGATCTCTCTTAGATACTTGCAAAATAAATAAATTCAACTTACTCACAATTACAATAATTTTATCACTATCATAAAATACGTCTGGCTTAGATCTTTGCAGACTCAAATTTAGAACATTTAAACGGTTAAATATTTCAACCATGTACACTAGTCTTGACAGCCATTCGTCATCATAATTTAATTTAGTATTTTCTTCCTCAAATAAACCAATAATATTTAATATTAATAATAATAATAACAATACAATGAAAATTCTGCCAAACAATTTCTTCGCGTACCACAGGTTGGGAACCGCTGATAGGATAACAAAACGCCTTATTTACACTATATTTAGAGAGAAAAAAAATTTTACAAATAAAAAGTAAAACAATTAGTTTATGTTGTTTTATATAATCATACGTATTTTCATATTATTAGTAGACAATATACTGTAATATTCATATTAATTACAATAATTACAGATAATATATTATAAGTATACAATGAATAATAATGTTACACAGACCATGTAGGTATAATTCAATCGTATCAAAGTGTGGTAGAAAATTAACGTACCTATTAGAGTAAATAACTATTTGATATAAGTCATAAACTGTAATTGGAACGGCAGAAATGGAAAATAAACGGTAATAAATAAAATATATTACAAATAAACAGTAATATACTAATTAGTAGTGTACTAATTATTTTTTTTTATATTATGGGCATATTATTATTATATAATATTATTATACATACATAAAAGTACAGATTTCATTAGAAGAGGAGAAAAATCGAAGGTTTCTTCTTTACTTTGTCGATTTACACACTATTCAGAAGGGTAATAGTCGATAATTGTGTTATATACATTATGACAACAATATAGATACCTAGGATATATTTAAATAGTAGGTACTGTAACTTGATATAAATACGAGATATACAAAATAAACATTCAAATATGATGCTAAAATTTTCTTTTATATTAATGCATTTTGATTGTAATTATAATATCGAATTAATAACAAATTAAAGAAAATGTTTTTTTTTTTCATGAAGTGGGTATAATATTAAAATTATATTATAGCATAATTTTTGACAAATATATCTCACACGAAATTGTTGAGAATTAAGAAAAGTTTTCTGATAGACATTTTTAACTCCCGCCAAAATAATATAGTTATTTTTTATATTGTTATCCAATGGAAATACAAATATTAAGGAAAGCTTATTACATTATAATAATCGTTACAATAATACATTTTATTTTTATATAATTATTTTAATTATATTGTGTGATTTAGTATGAAAAAGCATATTATATTGTTATATTGAATTGATAGTAAGTATTATTTGGTCTTGATATCTCATTCGGAAAAAAAGGCTCTATGTAGATTTATATTCCAAGCAATGACTATTTTTCGATTAATTAGAAATTTATGCTGTCTTCTAGAGCGCTGTATGGTTCGGTCTAGACCGATCCAGACTGGACCGGACCAAGCTTCGTCTTTTCGGTATTTTTATGCTTTAATTCATAGCGGTCCAGTCCTATTGCTAAAGGTTATATGGCCGATCCGGTTTGGTCTGTTCATAATATAAATTCGAATTGGTCCGAATTACAGAATAGTAAGTCTGGATTAAATTTTAAACGCCAATTTAGTAATTTAATTTTACATATACATATTACAATATATTAGTGTTTATTACAATAAATATAAACAGGTTCGTTATCGCAAGTTTGTAACATTCTATGATTTGCCGTATTACGTATAATTGCTATATATTATATACCATATATGTCGCAGCCTGCAGATTTCGTATAAATATATTTGTTGTTTTGCACATTAATAATACCAATAAATAATTGCCATAAACAGAAATTATCTTTAACCCGGAAATTTTTTGGAACAACATATTATATTATATTCAATAGCATTTATTTATAGTTTTATTTTCAATGCATAATAAGACAAATAAAATACAATTTATACGAGTACCCATATTAATAGATATTTATAACTGCACAATGCACATGCATATCAATACAACTACACAGGTAGGTATAGTACCTACTACCTATATACTATGTACCATGACATAATATGATCATATTATGATCATACCTCTCAAATTTTATATAGCGCCCGTATTAATAGATGTTTACAACTTTATACATCGATAATACTAAATACTGAAATAATTTTATAATAAACCAGACCAGCTTTAATGTCATTTTGAAAAAATATTGTGTTACGTGGTGCATATTTTCTGTTATTTATAATTGTTAGTAATAATATAGTAACTGTTCTTATAGTTATATATTATATAACTGTTGCTTCGGAAATTAATAATATTCACTTTTAAGTAAGTAATTAATTATTTAAAATTAAGATAATGTCATACCTATACAAATTTTGGTACTTGTTCGTTATCGTCCAGCCAGTCTCCAATTTTTTTGGAAGTACGGAGGGCAACGATCACGTTGAAATCACGATGAAAAATCTATTTGTCCGGTCTAGTCCTAACTGGTCTGTTTTATACATCTTATCTGATTCAGTTCAGTCAGGTGGGGTTCAGTCCGGGCTTAGGTTTATATATTTCAATTCGGTTCGGTCTCGGTTTTTTAGTCAATTGAAAAAAAAACGGTTTGGTCCAGTCCGATCATTGATTATTTGTCAGTCCGGTTCGGTACTGGTTTAAGCTTAATTTTAGTGGTCCGTTCCGGACCGTAAAATAATGGGCCGTGCAAAGCTCTAGTGCCTTCACATATTTATAAAGATACAGGGATTTTTATAAATATGTGAAATATCAGTACAATTTTTCACTATAGAAAATAGCATTAAAATGTAAACATACTGGGTGCATTAAGTTGGCCCCCACTCTCAAATTCATCAAATTTTTTTTTACCATAAATTTACGCACACCTAGCAAAATCTAGCACAACCAGTATTATAGCTAACGGAGGCTTGGTTTAGCTAGCACAACTATTTCCAATCGGAGAGCCAACATAACGCTAGCCCTCCATGTTGAAAATAGGTTCCTAATACTGCATTGAGCGGTATCATTAAATAGTAATATTATACAGAATTTAAGTATACCAAACTATATGAATAATATGAATATTTCCTACATGCATAACTGTAAGAAGGTATACAGTAATACGAATCATATCAACGTGTCAATTGATTTATTACAAATTACAAAAAAAAATTTAGTTGCTTTGCTGTTAAGGTTATTACTAACACTCAACTGAAAATATTAATGCTTACTGATTTATTCTTTAATATCGTATAAAAAAAAAATCATTGGGAAAATTTGATTAATTTGTTTGGAATGCTTTTAGAGGATTTTCTATTTTACATAATAATAAATTGCAAAGTATTAATTATTATTTATAAATTATATACAATATAATAAATATATAAAATTAAAATATTATTTAAAATATAAAAATATAGTATACAAATTATACTAATTAATAAATAAAATTATTGAAAGTTATTATTTTTGAAAATTATTAATATTTAATATAAATAAATAATTAATTATATAAAACAATTCGTAGAAAAAAGAAATGATTTTTTTTAAATCAAGACTTATTAAATTTTAACCCTCTATCAACGCATATCAGGTATACATAATGCAGTTGACCTAAATTTTGAATTCAAATACAAAAGATAAAATACATAAACATATTATAGTTATTTTGGATAAGTCCTATTAAATGTACTCTAATATTCTGGAGCAGTGGCGTAACTTTGGGAGGTGATGTAGATGATATATCAACCACCCCTCAGATCCCCTTTTTTACTGTGTTAACTTATTTTATAATTTCAGTATGATTCATATTTCATATTTCGATATTTCCTGTAATTTTTCGGTCACCCGTTTACTCTATAGAAAATAATAGTATATAATTTATAGGTAATACAGATTACGATATAAGTAAATTATAGGTAAAACACATTGTGATACAAATTATAGTTTCTCGATTTATCTGCTCGAGATTATCCTTGAAAATCTGATAATATAGTACGATATAGTTATTTTATGATATTCTGTGATATTGATGCAATTTACTTTTGGGGGCATTCAAGTATTATGTTAGCACCTAGAAAGAGGGGGGGTCTGTCGTGTATTTTCATTTGCTGATAAGGGGGATAAGGGGGTTAGAACTATGCTGACGTCAGCAATAATAAAAAAAAAATCAAAATATGTGAAATAAAATTCACAAAATATATAACAAAATTATATAAAATTGGGAAATTTTTTTTTTTTTAATAGTGGGCGTCGCCGAACATTTGCTGACAATTACTGACAATGGGGGAGGGGATCTAAAAAGGCCAAAAATTTGCTGACGTAATACTTGAACGCCTTTTTCAGTAATACACTGGTGTAATCCTGGGTAAAATCTGTGATTGCATACCAGTTTTGCGAGTTTTAAATTTTTATACATTTGGTTGATATATTTATTTAATTTTTATGAATAATTTTGTCCACATCAAATATTAAAAACTAGTTTTTGGTGATTCCCTATAGTAATTCTAAAAGAAAAAAAAAGTAGAAATAAAATAAAAAAATGAATTAATCGTATTCAAATAAACATTTATGAATAGCCAATTCATCTGTTAATTGCGTGGCTAACTTCAGTGAAACAGCTTAATGCTTATATATTTGCTTACATTTATTATTATAAAATAACACTTTTCATATAGCTATATAAGCAAACTACAGGATCGGCATATAAAACATAAATCAGTTTTTGAATAGGTATATCATATCTATAAATTATTAGTTACATAATTTTTAAATATAACTTATAATAAATATAGGTATTTCGTAAACTATTTTTACCGTGATTTTATAAATTTAATAAATAATTTAAATTTTCTTAGGATTTGATGCCACTTTAATAATTTAAAAATTTCAAAACTTATTCCCGATGAAACTGAAGAATTAAGCTTGTTGAAAATTACAAACCAGAGATCGACAAGCATGTGGCATTAAGAGAACTGTAAATGAAGGGAAAAATGTCAACTGATAATTGAAATATAAGACTTCACTAGAAATTTAGACAATCGGAATTATTGTTATAATTTATGAGATACCAAAAAAATTTTTTTTTTTTTTTGTGCCTTGTGACAAATATTCATTTCACCTCTCATAAAATGGTCCTAGTTACACAACTGTTCTGGAGCATAGATTTAGATAGAGATATATTAGATTTTAGAACTTTGTCAACGATCCAATTTTAAATGTTTACTATATACCTGAATCTGAACTATAAACTAGAAATTGTTTATCAATTTCGTATATTTTTATTCGATTTACATATTTCCTGTATAATGGTTATATTTTCAATTCTATAATAATAATTACATTATTTATTCTATAATATAAACTTTTTCTGAATTCATTAATAAATTTTTTTAAATTTTTGCCAAAAACTTATTTATATTCGACCCTGTATGAAAGTATGGATTTATAATGTATACGTTTAAAAATTATGGATGTATACTGTAAATGTATACATATTTAATTTAAAACATTTATACTATTCATTAATGTTTTATAAACCACAGGTAATTATATTTATATAGATATCATACTTCGTTTCTTTTTATATATATTGTAAAATGTTGAATAAATTAAAGAAATATTGTTATCTTCAAATAAAGAAATTATACTTCACATAAAACGTTTCTTTCAAAGTATAAATTTATTATGTATTATTATTAAATTATTATTAAAATATACTTATAAAATATATATGTAAACAAGAAATCGATTATTTAAAATTTAACAAACATTTTTTTAATAATGTCTGAATATTATTTTAATTTCATAACTGTATTCTATGTAATTGTTTAGTTATATTATTATTATATAGATAATTTTTATATGATAGTTAAGTCAAAGAATTCTTACAATATTTTGTTAGTTGTCAATAACCAAAATAGAAACTTAACTCCAAATAAAATATACTGATTGTACATTTGGCAGTTTGCAATTGTTATGCAAAATATTATTTTAAATCAAGCTGTTCTAATGTCCTAAATAAATATTATATTTTATGATATAAATAACGTCACACTAAATTAAATTTTTGTATACAAATGCTTAACGATATAGTGTTCCGTTCAAAATCTTTTTTTTTCGAATTCAATATTTTTTTTATCATTGATTTCTAATATAATATATCCACCAAGAGTATCCTATCCGATAAACGAAGTGCACCTTTTTTAAATTCAATTTAATTTTAAATAATTTGATAAAAAAATGTATATTTATATAGTATTGAAACTAGGGACCCTTAGGCTCTAAGATACCACACATAATAATAATAAATATTAAAATATACAATATACGCATTTTATATATAATACCTACCTTTTCAGGAAAATATTATGCAATAAAGAATATGAAGTAAGCAATATATCAAGTGCGTATTAAAAAATAATAAAAATATAAATATTTAAAGGCTAAATAAATAACCACAAAAAATTACTGACAAAATGAGTGTAGTACATTAAAAAAATCATTCAATATATATTTATATAATTATTATATTTTTCTATAGCCATGTAGTTTTATAATGACGTCTCTTATATACTACATAATATTGATATAGATTAGATCGATGTATGATAATAAAAATAAATGAAAACACCATTTTCCAATATTATTATTTTTATTTATACCCAATACCTCCTGTGATTGAGCTATTACATTGTTTGATATTACATAAATACCCAATATTAATACATTTATTTTTTCATTATTTAAATTTAAATTATTTTTATAATAAAAATAAATATATATATTTTATTTTACCAATCACCAAGAAAAATGTCGTATAATACAATTTCATTAAAATTATCGTCCGTACAGAAATTATTAAATATAAATAAAGAAAGAATATTATACAATTCTACAGTAATTTATACTATATATAGAATTTTTAAAATGCAGTAAAGATAACATTGAAACATTTTATTTCTAATAATTAAAACTTAATTACAAAAACATAATATAATACATGAATTGTTTTATATTTTTAAATTGTTTAGGTATACAATTACATTTTTTTAATTATATAGATAAAATCATATCAAAAATATAAACAAATAAATATATAAAATATAAAAATGTTTGTGAAAAAATTCAATAAAAAGTTTGTATTTTTTTTTTTTTATTATAGTTCAAAAATGTATTATTTTTGATTGTATGTAGACGATTTAAATAAGTGTATGACAATATGAGAAATACGATTTGTGAAGTTGTCATTTTGGCTTCAAAAAAGGCACTTTGCTACCCTCACGTTCATCTTCTATATCGCTGTAATGATAACCATTCATTGTACTAACAAGTAAATAAATTGCATTAAATATTTAATAATTTGATTTAAATATTACTTTGAATTTTGGCTTACTTTAAATTATAAACTGTTCGTATGAATGACGCGCGATTAGCCATTGACCATCTCATCCTTGTTTTAAGCTCAGCCGATTCCATAGTTTCCTTACTCTGATTGCGCAACAAGTAAGAATTTTTTATGTGCTTCCAGCGTTTCTTATACTCGCCGACTAAAAAATTTAAGTTTAATTAAAATGTATTAAAAATATAAAATACAATTTTTTTGTTACTTAAAAAAACAATAATATTCTTTTAATTTGCATTCAGAATTTCATAAATTGAAAAAGGAAAAGTAAAATCGTCAGTACTGGGCATTATTTTATATATATTATATTATAAATAAATAAATAATTAATGGCGTTCCTAGATCAGCGATTTGTATAATAGACGGAAGATGTAAGGAATTAAATGCCCTAAATTACCACCATTTTTCCTTTATATTTTTATTAAAAGTATCTACTATTAGTTAATATTGTTCTATCTAGATACTTAGTGATGTAATAAAAAGAACATTTGAAAACAGATTTGAATTCATCGTTATAACTATCCGAGATCAAGATTTTATAATTATATGGTGACATTTATTAGTATAAATATTTACGTTTAAAATAATCAAATTTGTATTCCAAAAATGATATCTTCTATTAAAATTAAACATTTTGAAAAAGGTGGTCATATAAACACAAGTAATATTCTTATATTTAATTTTGATAATAAATGTTTAAACTCTAAATTTAATGGAAAATTTAAAAACTAAGAAATATTATTTTAATAATTAGTTTTTTATATTTACATAGCGAAACATATATAATAGGTACCATAATTTGTTATAGAAATATCAATTAAATATTATTATTTTTTAATTATATCATATAGGTAAACAATAATATATTATAAATTATATATAGTGCTGTAAACGTTTTTTTTTATAAATATAAAATTATATATACTCTGGGAGAAAAGTCCTATATATTTTTGAATAAGTAATTAGATATAAATACAAATAGGCACATAGAAAAGTATTTAAATAATATTATATTGTACAGGTAAACGCATTGTTTATAAAGGTTTTCGTTTGTATTTAAATAAATATTTTCAACAACTTAATTTAGTGTTTATAGTGTTTAAAAAAAAAAATGCAAGAGTCATTCTAAAAATAGGAATGGAAACCCCTAAACATTTGAATATTATTATTATTATTATATTAGATATTTGAATAATAAATCTTATAAACTTTTACTCTAGATTTAATCTAAATTCAAAAATAGAAGGTATATATCATAAAATATATTATTTAGTCAATTAAATGTACAATTAATAAGTTATAATAAAATTATGTAATGAATGTTTTCGCATGAAAATAGAAAATACCTACCGAAAATGTATGTATTTAAATACTTGCATTAAAATAGATAAAAATTCGGCATTAAACATATAAAGTACACATTTAAACAAAAAAAAGATATTAATAATATATAATAACTTCATTAGTAGGTGATATAAATCTAAGAAATAAATCATGATTAATGCAATTGAATTCAATCTTCAAATTTAGTAAAATTAGGTGAAATTTAACATACCAGACTTCACTACTTTTGTTGATATATCACTCCATACTTTATTTATTGGCAAGTCATGACGGAAACCATCGGTTTTTCTGGCACTGGTATCATCCTCTTCGTCTTCACTTTTAGCGATGAGAAGCTCTTCATCGTCTGCTTTGTTGTAAATTAACCAATTCGACATTATTCAATTTTTAGTTTTCATCCAGTCTCGGATAGTCGATATTATGTAGTCTGGGTTATCTCAGCTCGACTGACGAGAACTACAGGCGTGGTAGGAGCCGGTCTCTGGATAGTTGGTTCGTGATATGACCCATACGTGGTTGCGGTAGTGCAGTCGCCCTAATACACGAAAACCAGTATTTTGACGAAACGCATACAGAGTGATTAATTCTACTTCATCGCATCTGACCGTATTAACTCGGTATATTATCGTATTCTTACCGGGAGAAAAAATAATAATCCTATTCTATACAGCTCACAGTTTTTAATTATAATGTGCTAATGCATAATCAGAATGATAATGATCGACTTTTATACATAAAAAATAACTAAAATATACATTAAGTCAAAGTCATGAATGTTTAATTTTTTTAAATATTGCGAAATTAAATATTGTATATGTTTAATATAAAATTAAATTAAAAATAAATAATCATAAACACAATAGTTGACTTGAATTGACTAGATGAGAATGCATTACAAAAATGAAATCACTCTGTATATCACAATATATATCATTATAAATATACAAGACGGTGGCGGCGTCAACCGGTCGCGACTATACGCGTGATCCTCACTAGCCATTCTTATCTTAATAGGACGAGTTCTGTTGTTGTTATATTATACAATTGTATTTGAGAACAGGGAAAAAATAAAAATAAATATAAAATATACGACGGTCACAGCTGCAACATACTAGAATATAATAATAATAATATTACCGCGTTTACTGGACAATGCGTGGCCGGCGATGATAGTGTAAGAAATTAGTATGATATACCCCTCTTATCTTTAATAATATAATGTACAACAGTTAATGAAATTAATTAAATTCAGTTAAAGTCGTGTTTAGGACCAACATTAAACATATATAATTCAAGCTTTAAAATTAACTATCATTCCAATTAACTAAGTCCAAATTATTTAAAACTATTTGTAGCTAGAAACAACTATGTTATTGTTTTTGTATCATGCCTTATGTATGTTTCAACTAGTTTCCTTAAAATTTGTCAAAATGTAACTGCAAATTAACTTTTAACTAGGTTACTACTTAGCTTAAAATAATCATTTGAGACTTAAGAATTATTTAACACATTACAAAATGTATCAGTTTACACATTTTACTCATACGTTTTAACTCGAATGAAAAAAATAGTAGGTATTTACTTATAACCCGATATCCGTTTAACGTATAAACACAAACGGTGAGATTAAAGATAGAGAAGTGGATCTGAAGTACCTCATTGACCCATAGTTTTATGTTTATAAATCTTTATAAAAGAAAGGTCCTATATTTTTGATCATAAAATCTGTTAATAATAAAATCTTTTGAACTAATTGAAAAAATATCGTGACAAAATATAGTAAAATAATTGTGTTTCATCTATACATATTTTAAAATTGAAATAAAGTAGTTTTCCAGTCATAAGATTCAAATATTTTTGATGATATATAGGTATATATATATATATATAGGTTCTATATATTCATTTATAATATAGTAACATGCACAACATATTAAAGCCATATCAAAACAGCGCACGTTTTGAAAATGTTCAAAATTTTAATTATTTTAATGAGGTTATAATGCGTATATGATATTCGTAAATGTTTGAACATTTCAGTATATTAGATTAATAACAAAATTAATACATTTTAATGTAAACCTTACCTAACAATGTTTGACAACGATAATTTGTTTTAATTTTTCCTAATATTATTATTAATAATAAATGAAAATATATAATTAAAATACCTCCCGTTATATTGTAATAATATATAAACTCAAAACTTTATGCTCTAAAAATATTAAATATGCATGCATGCTTATAAATAAAAAGTATACACTTATTTTATTATTTAAATAAGTCCCTTTAAATTAACAGTTGTACATCCTCTTATTTCCTTCTTATTAATATGAATAGGTAATAAAAGAAATAATAATAAATAATAATTCAATAATTAATACTATGTATTATTCATTTTCAAATTTCGTACTATATATCTTTAATTTTATATTTTTTTTCCATTCGCGGTACCCCGACATTGACTTTTTACTATATTCAATATTTATTTGTAATTGAATATTTGAGATTAAAGCCTAAAATTAACAATATACACAATATTCATATATGCAAATTTAAATTACAGTAAAATAGGTGTTATTCCTGTTCGTATAAAATTCTCTTCAGAAAATTTAAAGGAGGTAAGTAGAAAGATTTGTAAAAAATAAGGCCCCCCCTTTAATTCAACCATGCTTATACCTAAAAACATTTAAATAGACCCTACACTAATAATTTTAGCGATGAAAACATCTTTACAAAAATCCGTAAAAACGGATCTTTAAAGTAATTTTAGAGTTAAATACTTATTATCAAATCAATAGAAGACAACATTCTGAAATGAATCTCATTTGTGATTTTTAATTTTATACTTAAAAAAAGTTATCAAACCTTAAAAACTTAAAAAATTTAAAACTACAGTAACTTTTTGATATCAATATATTAAAAACTGAACTGATGTTCTATCTAAAATATTGACCTTTATTGATGTGATAATAGGTATTTTTACACTAAAATTATTTTAAAAACAAATTTTAAATATGATTTTTTTTATAAATATCGAGGTTATACAACAATAAAAAGTGGTAGACATGGGACCAATTTTAAATTGCTTTTACATTTTTATATTTTTAAGTTTCCAAAAATAAAAATTACCTATTAATAGAAACTCTTAAAAAACAAGTGTGTAGCATCTTCTTAAGTTACTAAAATATAGTAATTATATATATAATACAATTTCAAAATTATGGTTTTTTTTTTTAATTTTTTCAACAGTTTATAAAACATAGTATAATTAATTAGTCGTACTGACACGGATATATTTTAAAATATATTTAAGTATTTTTAATTTGGTTTATTTTAATATTTAATTAATTTTTTTTAAATTCCACTAAAATGTTCTATACAAAACTTCTTTAAAATCGGGTTTGTGGCGTTCTTTTTAATGTGTAATTTTAACCCAATGCAATTTAAATATAATTAATATTATTAAAAAAAAATTTTATGTTTTAATTAATACCTGCAGCTGCTAGTGTGTTCTGCTGCAAAAATATTGAACGTCACATACCAGTAGTTGACGATAAAATGAAATGAAATGTTTAATAATGTCGAACATTATATTATAATTTACGATTATACGAACGGAGGGTAGCGCTGTGCAACGGAAGTGGGGACGCCATTATTGGTATATTGTTGTCTACAAATAAGTCATTAGTCCAATATTCTCAGAAAAAAAAAAAATACCTATTTATCTCGCTGTAATTTATAAATAATCGTATAGAAATATACCTAACCTATAAGTGGCTGCTAATTAAAATATAAAATTTAAAGCAACGTATCTACTTTTTTATATAGGTAAATAATAATTATTATGCATTAGTTGTAAATGTGTAATATTAATCTTGGATTGAACGCAATAAATTATCGTAAATTAACTCTTAATTACATTTTTAAATGTTGGAAACACGCATATTAATTTTTATCAAAATACGAATCATCTGATTATTGTTATATACGTTTATGATAGTATAGAAGGTACCTATACTTTAAAACTATGTTGATCAACATAATTTTAGATATGAGCAAAGCGTTTTAATGTTTTAACGAGGCATTTATTTTATCTGTATTCACTTTTTCGGAAGGCTCGAGTTGAGCATGAAATTTAGAGTAAGTGACTTTTTGAATATCAAATTTGTTCTAGTTAGTATTTTAAAGAGGTTATTTTTCGATTTTTGAACAAAAATATTTGATAAATATGGGGGAAATTACAAAATAATAAATAAAGTTTTAAGAATTACCTACATATATATATATATATATATTAATCTTTGAATATTAATATTATAAAAAGATTTTGAGGGGAATTCAATGTAATAATATTATAAATAATTTTTAAAAAACCGATCAAGTGGGAGCTGAAAGCACATATTGTATTTTAAAGTAATTATTATTCATTTCTTTCAATAAAACGATTCTTAGCAAAGCTTCGGTGTATATTATATGAGTATTATTCGTAATATATACAATGCATTTCAACTTTTATGATGTTAATATTATATTATATAAATATTTAAAATATATATAATATATTTTTATTATAAAGTGTTTAAATATTTAATTTAAACTTCAAGTTTCTGGCATTCTAGTTTTCCAATTTATAATAATTATCGGTCTTTTGGGTAGTCATAAATATTATCTACATAGTCAGTAACAATGACTAATTTATTTGTTATTTATATACAATATATAATATGTATCTCGTTAAAACAAATGTTCATGGGTTTTCCGTTACATTTATTTGTTACCTAAACTTTAGGTATAACTTGATAAATACTTTTGTCAGGCGTGTCGATTTCATAAAACCATTCTTAATTTTTTTAAAATTCTGTCCAGTGATATTGTCAATTTTGCATGACAGTTTATTTTTCAGATTTTATCTGCTTGTATATTGAATCGATAGCCCATCTCGTAACTATTTGGACAGGTTCTGTTAGTGTAACCTTGCGTAAGTCGTATTTATCCAACTATAACGTATAATTACATAATAACTTATAATAATAATATACTCTGAATATCGGCCAGTGTATTAAAGCCTACAGTCCACTCCGCTGGCTGTCAATTCTTTATATTATACAAATTTCCATAAAAAAAAACTAACCAGTATAAATATATAGGTATAATATATTTCGAAAGTTTAGAACATTCGAGTAGTATTAATGGGTTTTCGTTTGGTTTTGATTGGAGATTCTTTTTTTATTCCCGGAGAAATCAGGTTTTTAACGTACATGACATTTTAGATCCTGAGAGGAAACGATAAATGTTTTGTAATTTATAATAACGTATTATTATGTTTTTTTTCCACCATGTAGAATGTAATATAATGTCTATTGGCTCGAATCTATTGATACGATCGGTATAACTAATGGATTTTAATTAAAAATTAAATAATATATTACATCGTCCGCTGATACACACTACAGAATAAAGATGTTAATTTAATGGTGCGTGCATACGCATTTTTAACGCTGGAACCGAGAGATAACCAGTTATTGATTGCTGCATTTGAGAAAACCTATTATATCTTCCCGATGGCTCCAGCAAATGAATAGCGGCAATCATGAATAGATAGCATCATATCCGTTGGACTGTAAAAAAATGTAATATATTTGTTTTATATGATGAAATATATTATGTGATATCTACAATTAAATAATATTTTTTTAAATATAAATACATAGAAGAAGAAACTATATTCAAACTTCTTATTTAGAACTGTTATAATTGATATTTTAATATAATTAATATATTTTTCAATAAATTTAAACGTTAATTGATAGTTTATCCATTCTCCGCCACCATCCTCATTGACCGTATTTTCAATTAATTATATAATTTGAGTGTATTGTAGTTTTATAATAATGTGTATTTTAGGGTAGAATTATACACGATTTCGAGTAATAAGAGTAAAATAGGAATTTTCAGATATGATTTTTTGATTTTTTAGTCGTTTTGGGTAAAGCAAAATGACTAAAAATTTTCATAATACTTACTCCAATGTGATTTTCTTTCAAATGTAACAGTTTATAAATTGTGTAAAAAGTAATATACATTTTAGAGCTATTCCAAACAAATAGTTCTAACAGGTTATCTATAAAAAAATCTTTTCTTGACTGTAATCATGACTTATGACTTGTCTTTGTGCACTAGTAAATTTTTCTTAATAGGATTGATTACCAACTGATATTTTAACCAAAATAAATCTATATTTTATCAAATATATAATAGTGATGCCACAATCATCATTGTTATGGGGTTCTGTACAAGTAATTTTTATGAAAATTGAAATACAAATAAAAAAAAAAAAAAAGAGTTAAAATACATTTTAAAAGTAATTTTTAAATAGCTCCTTATCTATACCATTTCTTATTTTATGACAATATAAATAAATATTTTTATATATTATAAATGTATGACATTTTTAAAAAACGTGTGCGAAAAATATAAATGCATTTTAATTAATTAATTTAATTAATTGATTTAAAACCAATAGCTTCACAAAATTAAGGCTAAATCCAATTTTCCGATTTTAAATCTGAAAGTATTTTAAGACTCTGTAGATACTTAATTAAAATATCGAAAATATATTTTTAATATTTTTACTAACAATTTTAAAAGTTAGGGATTTATTTTTTGGATATTAATTAATGTTATAACCTTTGTCATATGAAAATAAAAAACATAAAATAAAAATAATATTCCCTTCATTTTCTAGTACAAGATCTACAAAATCAATTTTCAATACATTTTCAGAATTAAAATCGGAACATTGTAAGTACCCATTTTGTCAGGTTATTTTTATTTGTTCTTAGTTGCATAAAAAAAAAACTTTATTTAATTACAAAACATATTCATTCCATTTGTAAATAGGTGATGCACACACTAATGATTGTTTATTACACAATATTAATACTAATCTGCTCGTATTTAAGAAGTATCCTATTCATAACCCCTTAAAATGTACAAGATCGCATGGGCTTTAAAGTGGTTTAAAAGTTAAAACACGTATAAATACAATTTTAAGATCTCACAAATTTTTTATATATTTTTATTTTATTATATATTTAGCACAATATTGAATGTAAACAATTTTTGTTTCGTTTTTAAATCGCTGTACATTTTTTTACAATATTTTGCAAAACGCCTATGAGATTGTTTTCAAGATGTTGTTATTCTTATAAATTTAAATATAGGTAAGCGTTTCAATTCTAAAATAACTGTCTTTTCGTTGTGTTTCATAGACGTGTTTTTACAGCTAAATGTTGAAACAATCGGTTATTCTGAATTTCAATAATCATCGTTTGTATTGGAGGCATTAGAAGGAATGGTGTTGTCGAATATTACTTTAAATAACTGAAAATTTTAATTTATTTCGTATAAAAATGATGACCATGATATAAATTGATTACACTTTTATGGAATACATAAAAATGCATGTCTATACTTTCATGTAGGTACTCAAGTATTCAAGTATGCAATTATTTGTTCGTATACAATGTATGCAATATTTTTAATTAAAAATAAAAATAAGATTACAGTAAAATAATATCATATAGACTGATTAATATTGAAGAAAAAATATTAAATATTCATATAATTATATAATTATATTAGAATGTGATTATAATATTGCATATAATCACCGTATCCTTAAATTAATCGTCCTGTTAATATTTCTTCTTTAAAGTAGGGATATCTCCATGGTAGTTGTATATTGCAACGGTCAGTGGTGTATACAACTGAGATTTATTATAAAATGAATGTATATGACATGACACAACTGACAGTGTATTATAATTATATATTTACCTTATTCAATTAAATATTATATTCAGGAATAATTATTTTGCAAAAATAAGCAAACTATATATTGTAAATTGTGTTATAAATACAAAAATTTATAATTTTATCTATAATAGTTATTAATAATCATTATATTTTTCTAATACTCTATAATAAACAATACACTTATTGAATAGACATGTAGGTATATATTATATTTTTTTACATTTCGATTAAAATAATATGAGTAATTTTGGCCATTTTAAATTATTGTAGTATTGTAGTATTCTCAAGATTGAATTAATTATTATTATTTAATTATTTATGTTTAAGTTATATCCGGGTTAGTGTAAGGTTAGTTGTAACGAAATATGCAAAATATGTAAAACAACTTATAATTAAAATTAAATTCAATATTTTAATTTTTAAAAACTATACTTATATAAATATTGTTTAAATGAAAAATTATCTCAAGTTTTGAAATTTCAAAAAATAAAAAAATTTTTATATACAACATAATGTATATATGGGTTCATATTGCATACTAAAAATATTAATTTTTTTTACAATCATCACGATTGATTGAATTGTGGATACTATAAAAATTACTATAAAGATTTTGAAAACTTATTTTAAAAAATTAATCTTTTTAATATTTTTCTCTGATTTATACCTTAAAATAATTTTTAAAATTTCCGAAAATTGGATATGAAAATTAAAAACCTAAAAAAGTTAATTAAATTAAAGTATTTTAAAATGTAAAATTTAATAAATTCAAATCTGTTTTAAAAATCCAAATCGAACGCAATGATATGGCTATGTTGTTATACGAGTTGCAGTTAGCAGGTTTTACACATACTTATATTAATTTACATACGCGTTAGGATTTTTACATATTATTTGAAAATTGCCTATGCGTGAACCCTTAGCCCGTAAAATTAGTCCGTATACATCAAATCAAACGGAAATAAAAATAATAAAACATTTATAAATAAATAAAAATAAATAAAAATATTTATATATAAATATACTTTAACATGTAGATAGGTAAGTATATATTATTATATGATATAATATGTAGTTACTATTACTACATTGTAGTATGTACCTATTTAAAAAATATATTTGGGTAGTAATTAACTAGTACATGATAATATAGATTGTATAGTTAAATAGTAGGTACTTGTACTTATATAATATTACAATCAATATACATACCTAGGTATAATTTGTATTTTTGTTGCGACTGTCGTTAACTGCCAATTTCTAAGGAATTCGGTAATTCTATAGCTTCAACAATTTTGTAGACGGTCACAACAAAAATAGTTACGGTTACCTCAACTAATAGATACTATTATAGTTTATTGTATTTCTTACTATATTTGCAATATTATATATTCATACGTGTATGGATACAACTCATATGGATAATACAATAATATATTTAATATTGTACTTAAGATTAAACTAATTAAATTAAAACATGTTATTTTAGACAAACAAAATTATTATAATAAATAAAAGTTTAAACTTACTTTTGGATGATTACCTTTGGTATTCTATCAAATTCTTCAGTAATACTTTCCCAAGCTATATTTTATTCGTGAATGCTGGTGGAATCGGTTTTTTTGTTTTCAACAATACTATTTTTTTTGACTAATTCTAAAATGAGTAATTTTTCAGTAGCAGAATATGCAATTCCTTTCCCTATGACGATTATAAATTATAATAAATATAACAAATAGTAATATTAAATAATATTATTTATAAAGAATATCACATTATAAAGAATAGCAATTTTTAACGTAAACAAAATTTTACAATGAAATATATTAAAACCACGAACGGCACGACCTATTAGTAATTCATGTTGATAACATAAATTGTTATCACTTATCATACAATATAATAAGAATATCTGTGGAATAACCATGTTACTAGACTTAAATTTTAAAAGAAATACTTAAACGCTTCTTATACTTAAATCTTTTATAAGTTCTACTTATTTATATTTATAAATACTTATTCATAAGCATTGCTTTTAAAAGTAAGACTTAAGAAAAGATTTAAGAACTGACTATGAATACGGCCCTTATTATAAATAAATAAATTATAAACTATTAGAAATTAATATGGGGTTTTTAAATATTAACTATCCAATAATTTTTTAAATATTTAGCAGATCTAAAATTTAGAAAATCATAAGACCTTGTTAAAATTGTCATTAAAATTTTGTGATATTTAAATAATATAATGGATATTTTAACTTAAATACTACTTTATAATTAGTTTTGCTTAGTATCAAATGTTAAATCAATATTATATTGGCATCAATAACCACTTATAAATTAGTTTTAAAATATATTTAAATGAATTTTGTCGTTTGGTCGATTTTCACTATTAATTATGATGAGGTAATTTTCTTAAATTAATGTCTTAAAAATTTTTTATATTGATCATTTAAACGCCTTAAAACAGCCCGTGCGACGATCTCTTACCATTACCTTTACCATTTAAATAAAATACAAATTGATTAATTCTTCCAAACTAAATCACAACATAAAAATATAAAGCAGTGATAAATTGGTCTTCAGTTGGGCTACAGTATTAAAATACTATTAAGAATATAAAATGGATGAAATCAGTGCGTAACTAAAATGAAATATTTTATGTGATGTTTTAGCCAAACCAGCAGGTAATTTATAACTGTATTTTTAGAACATAATAATTAAGAATAACGAGCATTTTAATCCGGTATTGTAGGTGTAACTAATGTCATAGTTTGTGTACTATGACGATCTCATACCGGATTTTAATCCGGTATTGTAGGTGTAACTAATGTCGTGGTTTGTGTACTATGACGATCTCGATGTAATATATACGTAAAATATTTTAGGTAGCCTTTCACACGGACATTAATTTACATAATATTATTTACAATAAAATTATTATAAATATCCATTTATTTAATGTATTATGTGTGTGTTAGCAATTATCTTTATGTTAAATTACAGGTTTCATGATAAAAATATTAGTAGGAATATACAGAGATTGTGATCATCTTGAATTTGTTATCTTCAAAATTTAAGTTAAAAATACAGTATAACATTATTAATACTCAATATATAGGTACTAGAGGTGTGTCGAACCAAAAAAAAGGTCATTAACAACGAATCAATATACGTATTACAAAAATTAATGTGATAATTTCTTAACGTAAATAATAAGCAAAAAAAAGTCATCATTTTTGTTTTTTTTTTTTTGGACGATTTAACTTGAATTTATATATAACAAATAGTTTTTCCAACTTCAAACTTCTCAAGTTCAGTTGGATTTAACTTTTTACAACATGACTTCGATTATCGAACCAGTGCCGAAATCTTGAAGTTTGGTTTGATTTTTTGAACGTCGAACTGTTCGACTTACCTCTAATAGGAACGTAACATAACATATCAAAAGTTCACGTTTATACGACATATTTATTCGTATATTCTTCAATGAAGTTTATCATATATAATATATAGGGTAAAGGTGTAAATTATATAAAGTATAAGGTAAAGTTATAGAGTAAGTATATATATGGGACTTAGAATACCACATATATAAATTTAAGAGCCAATAACAAAATTAATTTATCATTTTTTACACAAGTAAGTACATACCTATGTTTTTAATATAACTAGCTAGTTAATATATCTTTATAGTTCTAATATAATATTGTGCTGTATACATTTTATTGTAGTATATTTCTTTAAAGTTTGATATTGTATAAGTTTTAAAAAAATCATTGTATATACAATATAGGATATACGTACATTTTTCAAAGATGAGCAACTAAATTAAATAAAAATATAATAAATGAACGAAAGAAATTTTACAAAAGTAATTATAATTCATTAATTTTAAAGTTAAAATTGTTAAAATTGCATTTTAACTTCTTTAAGAAAGAGTGATTAAAAATAGAATTATCTTGTTGGGTAATTAACTGTAGGTGCTAGGTACATATATGAAACGTTTAAATAAGTATAAATACTGTATATCTATATACAATGCTAATACTAAGAAATATTTGTGGAGAGGATATCATATTAATTTTGTGAAATTTTATTTACTAATTAACTTTTCAAGAGCAGCACAATATTTTTTGTTATAATCCTACTTTTGAGTTTTAGTTATTTATCGACTAATTTTCTGGAAAAAGTTAAAATGCAAGAACAAAAAATGTTATACATTTTTCACCGATTGAGTATATCGACTAACTTTATGTTGTTAATAAGATGCCACACACCCGTTTATAAGATGCTTTATATGAGAAATATTTATGAAATTTAAAAAAATTATAATTAAAAACATGATATTAAGAATAATGATTTAAGTGGTATCGGTATCGGTATTTATCATAAAGAAGGCTTATCCATTTTAAATTATCTATGTATATGAATCATAAATAATACCCCTTGTCCGCTCATATATTCTAACTCCATAGAATTATATTTCTACCAACCTAACCCAACAATAATTTAATATAATAACATAGGAATATATCAATATTCATTAAGCAAAAAACACTTTTAAATAGACAATTTATTTGAAATTTTTTAAAAATTAAAAATTCAACTAGTAAAGAATATTTTTATATATTTTTTAAGTAGTTTAAAGAAAAGTAAGAAGTTAGTGCCTACCACTCATTATGATTGTTTAATTACAATATTTATTTAAAAAAACCGGTATTATGGTTCTAAAAGTACATATTGTATAATTATCGTAGATTAACGATTTTTGTGCTAATAGAAAGATGAAAACATAAACTATGATTTTATTGAAATATTTTGTGAATAATTAATTCTAAAATGTTCTATAAACTATTTAAAAACATAATAAAACTAATTTAAAAAAATTGTATAATATATACAATTTCAAATAAAATTCAATAAGCTGCATATGATTATATTTTAAGCTTTCATCTTTCTATTGGTACCAAAGTCGTTCACCTACGTTAATATGATACAGTTTTATTTTTGAAACTGCATTAAGGTGTTTTCGCCTTGCCTTGAACAGTTGCATGTGTGTATCCTTTTAAAGACGACGTTACATACTGAGTTTAAGGGAGTTATGCATAGGCAGTTTTTAAGAAATTTTTAAAAATATAAGAATATAACAATTTGATAATATTTAAATACAATTTAAAATTGATCCCTTGTTTCTACTATTTTTTATTGTTGTATCATCACGATATTTATTAAAAAAAAAATATTTAGGCAAAAGTATTAAAATAGTTTTTTAAAGTAATTTTTGATTAAAAATGTGTATTATCATATCAATAAAAGACAACATTTCGAAGTGAACTACTTTTGGTTTTTAATTTATTAATTAAAAAAAAGTAATTGTAGTTTTAAAAAGTAAATTATTAACTTAATTTTTAAAATTACTCTTTCAAGATTTAATTGCTTTTTTAAATCAATAAATTAATAATAAATAAATCCAAAATTCTACAATGTGGTTTACTGTTGATTTAATAATAGGTATTTTATCTCTAAAATGACTAAGAATCCGTTTTTACAGTTCTGCATAAATATGTTTTTATCGCTGAAAATCATCGGGGTAGCGTCCTCTTAATTTGCCAACCAATTGACGACCGAGGCTAAATTTTATTAACGAAGTCCTATGTGGATGGTGTTACATGCCCCCCTCTAAATCTGGCCATGCATGTATAGACAAATTTTGTTATTATAATGGGACTTATTAACACTATATATATGTATAATATAAATATATTTTGTTTATTATTTTGAATATAATTCAAAATACTTAGGTATATTTGACAGGTATATTAACTCGCCATAATTGTTCGCCCTCAATGTATGTAAGTATGTATGTATGTATGTATGTATATATGTATAAAATATTATTTACATTTATTATTATTATTAAATTTGTTCTTATATTAATTAATATTTATATTTATGTTGTAGTATTATTATCAAGGCACCGTGAATCATATAAACTTTATGATATAACAATATTTATAATATTATGAATTGTACACTATTATCATATTCTGTGATGTAGGGAATATTTTCAAATCCATTAAAATTGGTTTGATTGAAATTTTATATTAGGAGTCGGTTAGGCATTAATATCAAATTAGGTAGTTATTTAAATAACCCAACTATTTTAATATTACGTGAACAGTATTATGTATTTTCGTTGTTGTTCTTTTATTGAATTCATGATTTGTAATGATAATTTATAGTCTGTAATGCCTATATTTATACTTT
Organism: Pemphigus obesinymphae; assembly: GCA_025469235.1. Classification (NCBI taxonomy): domain Eukaryota; kingdom Metazoa; phylum Arthropoda; class Insecta; order Hemiptera; family Aphididae; genus Pemphigus; species Pemphigus obesinymphae. The sequence continues at coordinate 130,105 of JAIPRL010000243.1, read as the reverse complement.
TTAATATTTATAATAATCACGTTGCGTTTTAATGATTTATTATGATAGATAATAGATTCTATAATACATACCTAAACAATTTTAATATATAATATCGATTATCTATCTATATATATATATCTATATATGATAAAATCATTTAATACTTTAATTTTTATTATTTATAAAAACATAATTTAAATACGTTAGGTTAATTTTTATTATTGTTAATTTTTCCAGATAAACTCTATTGGATCAATACAGTGACAAGCAATTACCACCGCCAGTAAGGTCAGTAAAAATATAGGATATATATTTTTTACGTAAATTGGATTTGTTTAACATAAATCGGCTTCTTATTTTGCTGCATCTTTTTAATACTCATCATATAAGACTATAAGAGTGATTACCTAATTTTAAATTTTTTTCCTGAAAATGTATTTCACATAAATTTGATGCTATTTTGTCGTGAATCCGTTTAGATTAATAATGTCATAATGATACAATTTTGAACTGTAGTTGGTTCAAAAACAGATTAAAATGGACAAATTGGATATGTGTGCATTAGAATAATCTTTGGAAACGATTATGCTATAAAAATTCAATTCTCCATCCCCATCCGTGAAAAAAACCGAACGTTATTCCTTAAGCTTTATTTTATTCATATATATTTTGGAATCTACAGATAAAAATAGAACAAAATCTTTATATTGTATCTTCTGCTGCAATGTTCAACATTATATGCAACACTATATTATCCACCTGTAAATATAATATATGTACTGAACAAAGAAACATGTATTGTTATTTAGAATTATATATAATATGTTATGAGTTCTCCAACTGAACCAAAATTTTAAATCAGAATCAAGTGATGTAGTGGTAAAAATATTTAATGCAGAAAATTCAGTTTCGACTTAAACATTAAAAGACTATCGAAATAGAATACTCGACGAATGAAGGTCACTCGGGGAAAGTATTGATAATATTATCGTTATTAATAACAATGTTATTTGATTATTATTATTAGTATAAAATTATAGCCACAACAGTATAATCTGGAGATTAAATGAAATTGTAAAAGTCGCTTCATTTATCTATTTCCATTTTCTAAAATAATTGTATGTAGTTTTATTTCGTCGTGTCTCATGTATGTGTATGTATGTTTAATGTTTTGTATTAGTCTGTGTGATTAAAAGAACAACACTAAATTGTATATCGACGAGGGTAAACATAAAACTTTAAAAGAAGAAATGTACACAACTATCTTCTTCCTAAAATTTATAATGGAAAATTACATCGAATAAAATAAAAAAAAAATAGTCTTTAAAAATCAATAAAATATACGTTAAAATGTATATAGAACAAGACAAAAACCTTTAACCAATATTGCTCAACGACTCGCAAAAAATATCTAGTGTGTTTATATGTCAAACGGCAATTACAAAGATTATTAATTAACGTACATTTCCCCAGTCCCCCCTATTGAATTTTGGAAATTTTTTTTTCCCAATATTTAGTACGTAATTTATATGAATTTGCATGCCAATCTTGGAATTTGTACGACGTCCAAAATATGATAAAAGTTCATTTTATTGTGGGAGGCTGTAGAAACTTTTCTCCAGCCCCCCTCCCATCTTAAAAAATCATAATTCTTCAATTTTTTTTGGCGCAAATATTTTGTACGTAGTTTGTATGACTTTGTATGCCCAATTCTGAATTTTATACTACATCAGAAACTTATTACTATTTTAATACAAATCTCAAAGAAATTAGTTAATTAGTTTTTTCATAATACGAGTATATGTAGGTACCTATATATATTTTTGATATGTCTTTTATGCGAGTAATTGGTTATACATGTATACAGAATAATATGTTGTATACACAATAATATCAATTGATTGATACTCACAAAAGACAGTGTACAGGAAAATTGCCTAGGCCTAACCCCTTAAAAATCCTTGAATACTGGATTATGCAATGTGATTGGCGCTGAGTTACATCGTGTATCTAATAATTTATTTACGACTATGTCATTGAGTGAATAGTCTCGTGGTTACCCTATGATAATAAATTGACTAAATATGATTATATGGCTTACGTGAAAAGAAGAGATAAAAATTGGGAACTATACAATGATCTCCAGATAAAAACCAATGACCGTAAAAGAAACCATCAAAATAGCAATCAAGTTTTTATTTTACACAATATAAGTATTTAGAACAATTAACTTATACTACTAATTTAATATTACCAGTCTTTTTAATTTATTTTAGTCAGAAATTCTAAAAAAAAAAAACTATATTTTAATATATTGAATATTTTTTTATATATACGTTCTTACCTAGTACTACCTACTTTTTTTTTTGTGATTTACAGAAGCAAATCAAGTTTTAAAAACCATATATTCAATTATTATTGTTAATATAAGAATTTGGTATCGAATAATTATAAGTAATATAGCAATAAGATTCATAATAATTTGGTAATATGATATATATTATATAATATTATAATATAATATTCTGTTTGGACTATAACTTATATAATATAGTTATAATATAACTTATGATCTGAAATGGTAGTATAGAAAAATCCAAATGAATAAAGAGTACACTTAACAAATAATAGTCAACGCTAATCTTCCAAATGTTTGTCTACATTAATGGTATTATTAATTTAATTTATAATACTAATATGAACCTTTCTCATATTTCGGATGTACTTCCAAAACAAATTGATCTAAAATCTTAAAATGTTCACAGATTATGTATTTTATTACTACATGTAGATTGTAGGTACGTTATTATCGTTTTAAAAATATATTTTTGACAGTTTATTTTACTGAACTTCACTCAGAATCGTTTTATCAAAAAAAAAAATTTATCAATTTATTATCATAGGGTAACCATGAGGCTATTCACTCAATGACATAGTCGGAAATAAATTATTAGGTACACGATGTAACTCTGCGCCAACCACATTGCATAATCCAGTCCCGTGATTTAAATGTATTCAAGGATTTTCAAGGTGTTATGCATAGGCAATTTTCCTGTAAACTGTCTTTGTGAGTATCAATTGATATTAGTGTGTGTACTAATGTAGCTAAAACCTAATATGCTGTAAACAAGTATAACCAATTACTTGCATAAAACACATATCAAAAATATATAGGCATATACTCGTATTATGAAATAACAATTTAACTAATTTCTTTGAGATCTATATTAAAATACATTTCTGATGTAGTATAAATTCCGTGATTATCCATACAAATTCATACAAATTATTTACTAACTACTTGAGTAAAAAAAAATAAAAATTGCCAACTTTTAAGATTGTGAGGAGGAAATGATTCTATAACCCCTCTCACACTAAAATTAACTTTTCTCATGTTTCGAATGTCGTATAAAATCTGGAATTGGCCACACAAACTCGTAAAAATTATGTACAATATATTTGCACCAAAAAAATTCAAAAAATGTGATTTTTAAGAAGGGGGTGGGCTGGAGAAGCCTTTCTACAGCCTCCCACAATAAAATGAACTTTTTTTATGTTTTGAATATCGTACAAATTCCGTATTCGGGTATACAAATTCATACAAATTACATACTAAATATTAGCGCAAAAAAAAAATTCGAGGTTTGTGATTTTTAACGATGGTGGGGAGAAATGATTCTATAACCTCTCCCACACTAAAATAAACTTTTCTCATGTTTTAGATGTTGTGAAAATTCTGGAATTGGGCATACAAATTCATATAAATTACATACTAAATATTCGGGCAAAAAAATTCCGCAATTGTGATTTTTTAAGATGGGGGATGGAAAAAAATTTCTACAGTCCTCCCATACTAAAATCTACTTTTCTTATGATTTCGGTGCCATAGAAATTCCGGCATTGGGCATACAAATTCATACAAATTACGTACTAAATATTGGGAAATGAAAATTTCCAAAATCTAAATGGGGGAGGTTGCTGGGGAAATGTACGTTAATAGGTATATGTACAAGAATTATAAAGTATTAGGTACAATGGTACATTGAACAAAGAATTAATAAAGAATATGTACTTATTATATAAACAATCATAAACTTAGTATACGATATAAAAAGTAATGATAATAAGATCTAAAAAACTAGTATGCGTGAAAAATATGCCTATTAAAGGATTGGAAGGGGCATGGGTAGGTAAAATTGAAAGGAATGGAAAAAGGAGTTTGGTTGTGAGTATTATGGAATGGGAACTTAAAAAGGATATATATAATATATATATATATAATTTTTTTGACTTGTTGAAATAATAAAATTTATCTACCTAATAATTTGCATACACGGAAAAAAATAGAAATGATACTTCTGTCGTTGAAAATTTTTCTATCAGTTTTTTACGACACATTATTCACACAGCTAAAAGCTAAAAATCGGAGATGATATTCCATTAGTTTTCTCTCTTTTACCAAGGAATGAAACTATTATCTATTGTAGTACTTCAAAAACGAACAAAATAAAATAAAAGAGTAAAGGTAAATTAATTTAATAAAAATTAAGTAAAGTTAGAGAAGGGTAGCTGTGTTACGCGTTTGTGGGAAACGCGTGATACACGGTATATAGGTATACCTATAGGTACGCGTCAGGCGGTAGGTACTACCTACGTTTGCGACGTGATGTATCACGAGATCATTTATTTGAATTTGTAAGTAGACCTTACCCTTGTATGTTGAGGGCGTATTATATTGGGGTAGTGGATTCGAAAAGTGATTTCCTGATCAGATAATAATTATTAATCAGAATAATTATTAGGACGTTATCGTTGAAGAACCCAAATAAGTATAAACAATTTCACGATATAATATGTATATTGGGATTTAGATAATTTGATCTAAATTAATTAGTTGATTAGAATAACGGTTTTATTTTATAGTATTCATTTAAATGACGGTATGAGATATATAAATTCTGCTGACTGACAATGACAGAATATATCGAGGTCTAGTTTTTTTCGTTTTTATTAATTAAAGTAACAATTGGGTATTATAATATTTATTTAAATTAAGATGCGAATAGAAACGAATAAATTCTTTTGACTGACAACGACAGAATATATCGATGTTTAGTCTTTTAGTTTTAATTTATTAAAGTAACGATTTTGTATTATAATAAAAATAATGTGATATTATTCGTGAGCTGTTTAATTCATCAGGTTCTCATGGAACATTAAAGTAACGCTATATAACTTACACATAATTAAGGCGGTGAGAATTTTAAATATTATTGCAATCTATCTAATTGGTTATAACAGAGCGTACCTAAAAAGAAAATGTTAACCCAAAGTAAAAAATAGAATAATTTAATTACCTGTTCTTTGACGATGGCGATTGACGACTTTTTTGTCCTGTAAGATGAGAAAGAAAGACCACTAAATTCTAAACCTAATGCTAGGATAATAAAACAAAAAAAAATTAAATGAAATTATAACTAGAATTAAGTGCTAAGTAATATTAATTTGAAGGAAAATGATAAAGTACTGAAGAAAAACTAAGTCAAGACGTGGTTTCTGTGGTATCGGTGTAGTTTGATCTTCCTTGAACAAAAGTACTTGATCGCTGGGGTGAGTGTGCGCACACTGATTTCCTATCAGATATCCGTGGGGGTCATCGTGTTAATGTTATTGACGTTTTTTCATAAGGGATGATCCCCTCTCTGCTAAGAGTACGCGCTGGACACTACGTATTTTACTTTGACGGCGTGCGTAGGGGTCTTCCAGTGAACTAGATATGTTGACGGGGTGTGTGAGGGAGCGCAGCGACCTGTTGCTGGTGTTTTTTGATCGAGACATCGTTATTTTTTATAAAGGACGCGCATCCCGCGTTGTTTCCCTGAATCAGTATATTGGGTAGGTATATTTCCTGTAGTTGTTGTTATTAGATGTATGAAGGTGCCGTATTTGTATTACACACTCTGTGTGTCTGAGCGGGGTTGACGCGTATGGAATTTGTTTAAAAGATTTAATATTTGGACGGTGCCTGGGAATATGATAATATAACGTTTGTGTGTGAATACAGTTTTGTTTTTATGTTTGTGGTGTCGATGGAATGCGAATTTGGAACGATATATTCTATAATATTGTTGTGTGCCAGTTGTTTGTCCTATTATATTAATTTTTTTAGCGTCTTAATATTTTTTATTGGAATGCCAAGTGCTCCCCTTGCTCAACTGTATCTTTTTACACCATCGTTTATTGAATTATTTGCAACACAAAATAATAAATTTTTTTAAACAATCTTCGGGATTTTACAAATATTAGAAATGTGTATGTAAATCATTATAACAAATACATATATATATATATATATATATATATTTTTTTTTTGTCAAAAGTTTGCGATGTGTGTGTGCAGGATATCATTACACTATGAAAAAAGCTTTAAAAAGTTTCATCAATATTTGTAAACTAATTTTATTAATTCAATATTTCATCCAAAAATTTTTATTGTAGATTTTGAGAAAAGTATATACAATCTACATATATTTACGGTATACCCTACTATAATTCTTCATGACTGTCGTTTTGATCCCTCTCAATCATGGTGGAGAAAAACTCAAAATTGAGGTTTGTCTGGGGAGTATAATAATGAAATTGATAATTAAATTTAACATTGGTTAATGTGAATATTTGGTCTACTTGAGTGAGAAAATATTGGACATTTTTTATAAATGATTTTATAGCTATAATAAGATATTGGGGAAATGTCTCACACATTACAAAATGAATGTGTAAGTCGATTTAGTGATGAACTTATCGACATATAATATATTATCGCAGACCCCATTTTTCCCTATTAATTTGGCCCCTATTAATAAAAATTAAAATTTTTTATTAAAATTTAATTTTTTTATTAAAATTTATAATTAATTATTAAATTGACATACCAATCAAAAGTACAACAAATGCTGGCGAGTCGTTACATGATTATCAATATTCAGACATACGAAAAATACTTTAATTCAACACATATCCAAATTTTTTAAAATGTATTTTTAATTTGAAAACGTATTCATGAACAAACATATTATATCAAATCTAACGCCGTGTCCTAGCTGGTGCGTGCACGCATTTCGGTGCGAAAAATGTGTGCGGTGCGATATTTGCCTGCACTGCGGACCCCGCGCGTGTGGCAAATTAGGTACGTTTTTAATATGCGGGGATCGCATATGATTTTTGTATGTGCGACTAAAAATGATATAACACATGAAACAATAATTATGGCACCATTTGCATTTATTGGCGATGAAGCTTTTCTTTTATGAGAACCCTTGTTACGACCATTTCCGAGGAATCAGTTAAGTAATGAGGATAAATCGTATTATAACTATAGGTTGTCCAGAAGTAGAATGACCATTAAATGTGCATTCGGCAAAGCAGCTTCTAAATTTCGTATTTTACAAAAGTCCATTGAAACGAAAATTGAAAACGCGGACCATATAGTAAAAGCTATTTGTATATTGCAAATTGTGATTATTAATTTGGAAAAAAATCAGTCGGATTTTGAAAATACAGAACCTGAAAGTGTCATATAAAATGCAAATAATAGTATTGGCAGATTTAATAATAAAGCATCTCAAACAACTTTGGATATAAGAAATAAGTTTTCAATATTTTAAAAATAACAAAATATAATTTAACGAATCATATGAGATATTTTTTTGAGGTAGGTATACTATATTGATATAAGGTATATTTATTTTTATTTGTATTGAATAATCTCATAAAATATAATGACTGAATAAAAGTTAAAATTTTGCTTACTTGCCACTTTACTACTATTCCTATAATTTTGGAAATATCTATCCACACTATCGTTGTTACATGCCTATCCTTATATTTTTTATTTTTTTTTGTTCATAAAACATTATGTTTTTATATTTTTGAAATTAATATTTTGTTATTTTAGGCGTTTGACATCGTGGTGATTCACTGAAACGCACGAAGGTAAATGGCATTGATATTGTAAATGATATCGATATGGTAAATGATATTCAAACTATTTTTATAACGACAATAATCAGTTACTCGCAATAAAAACGCATAATCGCATGCGGGGAAAAACAAATCATTTTGATGTTCAAAATTTGCGGTGTGATATCGGTCCTATAACGCATGCGGGGGCAACTAGGACAGTCCAATCTGTTTCTGTACATTTGTAATTGTTCGTCCCCACATTGCGATCGGTAATGCGTGTACGTACCAGCTAGGACATGGTTTAATATTATTCAAAAAGAAAAGAGAATGAAAAAATTATAAATTTAAAAAAAAACCAATATTGAAAATAATATTTCAAGATATAAAAATGGAACTATCAGTATATTCAAATTCATGATAGCAACAAGTTACCATTACAAAAAATAATACGATATACAATATAATAATAATAGTATTATACATTGTATGTTAGTGTGTAATATTCTCAATCGCAAATGACAAACAGCAGTCAACTTTTAGATAACAGAAACTGTATATTCGAAATATGATTGATAATTAAATATCAGTTAATATTTTCACTCTTACGATGAATAATAAATTGTTATCGTGTATTAATCGTTATTATTAAATACTAAAAAGTTTTACTCGGAAATGAAATAATACAGTCTTTTTTATTCACAACAATGTGACCGCGTGTCATACAAGGTTACTGCCCAACCTTGAATTTAATATGTTTTATATAATATAGTAGTATATTCATTATACGCACATATTATATTATACGTACTGGTTTTAGTGTGCAATGCATGGTGCAAAGTCCTTCTGAGTAAGATTATTTGTAAGTGGTACAGCCTTTTGAGTGTGAAACCTTAAAAATGAAAATAATTTTAAATGTGACACTTTTTAGTAAGTGTGTCGATTTAGGATCCGTGTAATAGTCAGCTATTTTCAAATTTAGGAAAATTCTGCCTGCAGCGATAAATGGCGTTCGCTTCCTAGTAGGTAGTCTTCCAGATGAGGATGGGCAAACTTAATGAAATAATATACTAAGTACAAAAGAGTTTATAGGAACAGTTTTTTCTAAATAGTTAAAATTTAAAAGTTTATAAATCAATGTCTTAACAAGTTAAAGTTAAAAGTTAAAATCAGATTTTAGTGAATTTAATTCAGTTAATCTAAAATCTAAAGTCAGAGTAAATTTTTTTTTATCTTTATTGGTATACTTTCAATTGTATACCTACATAAAAATGACATTTTTATTTGAAAGTACAGAACACAATTGTTAAGTTAGCCAAAAATAAAATAATAAAATATGATTTGTAAACAATAAGTTATTAAATATAAACCTTTCAAATAAATCTTTATTATTTATTTTATTTAAGTACGAATTCTGTTCGAAACTTCTACGTATTTCTTTTTTATATAGATATTAGGTATATATTAGAAGTGGTAGTGTTAAAAACTGTATTACCATTATATTTTTAACACAACTATATTACTATTATGTATTATGAATGTACAACATAAAATTATTTTGAAGTTTAAAAGATATCATTTTAGTAGGTACCTACTTATGATTAATACGAATAATACTCATGCCCATTACCCATTTATACATAACCAATATGGTTCACTACTATAGTCTATACTTACTATAGGTGTTCGGCATAAATTCGAATTACGCACGCACTCATTCACGTGCGTATATAGCGTCCTACCGCTCATACCATAACGGTGGATTGTAACAGTAAGAACTGGGAAGCTGATAACTCGAAAACGGACTTTATTGTTATAAAAAAACGAAAAATGTAACAAAATGTTTCTTTTTTTTTTATTCATTTGTATAAAATTTAGTGAAAAATTATTAACTATATATATATAAAAAAAACAGGTCTTTTTTCGACAATGACAAGGCTTTAAAGTCGGATGACGATTAGAGGACGGTATAAATGTATTTTATAATTATATATTATTATAATACAATTATATTCTGCGCAAAATAATTTATCCAATTATGGCATGGGCGTGTGTGGTTTGTATAGTGGAATCAGGTATTGATTTTATATTATTTATATATATTTTATTGACACGAAAGTCCATTTAATTAACACCAATGATAATATTATCGTCGTCAGTGACGTATGTATAAATAATTGATAAGAAAATGTTAATAGTGAAACGTACGCAAAAAGTTCAAATAATAATAAAAAAAAAAATAATCGAAAAAAATAAAATATTTCAGAATATTTATATATACATGCACAGTAAAAGAAAAACTGTTGTTTACCTAAAATTATTTAAAAAAGACCTAAATATGCACTAAAAAAAATGTTTAAATATTCGAAACTTAACGCTTATACCGGATTAATTTATTAGCATAAGCATTAAAAAGATTTTTATTTTTTCTCAATCAATTAAATATATATAAAAAAACATCTGAATCTGCTAAATTAAAGGGAATTATAATTTACATATATAATGAAATTTGTGGTTCAATTGGAACTATTGTTGCTGAGATATCTATAATATTATTTTAGTGGTCAAAAAACGAAAAATCGCTTTCTTGAACAATATTTATAAATATGATTGGAATTATTTTATTTTAAGTCCACGATGTGCTATCGTGTATCACCAAGGACAACGTAATTTCCATTTGCATTGGACACCATGTAGTATTTTTAATTGCGTGTGTGTCTCTCGCCGGTGACGAGATTTCTGCACGAAACCGATGGACGACCTTTCATTCGTTTACCGTACATTGTACATGCGTTGTTATTTTGTTCATCCGTATTATTGCGTGGCACCGTGTTTCTATGTGTATATTTGCCGGCTAAGGCTACCACAGCGTTAAGAAGACGCCATACCGACCATTTTTCAATGAATGACTTGCATTAGCATTATAAATTTTTATCAAGTTACAAACATGTTATAAATATGAAATAAAAACAAATTCTTGCAAACAACAATAGCGTCAGACAAAGCCGAATTTTTATATATTCATTTTTACACGTTTTATGAGCGGTTTTTTTACAGCTCATAAAACATGTAAAAAAGATTATATCACAAATCAGCTTCATTAGTCGATAGATAATTTGTTTATTATTTTATTTTAATACATTTTCATATTAATAAAAATGAAAAATGCATAAGTATTTTTTTTTTTTTTTTTTTTTTTTTAAATTAAAAATGGTATTAACACAAGACTATTTTTAAATTACTTAATAATTATATTTAAAAACTTTTGAATTTTTGGATTTTAACTTTTTTCAAAATTTCATAAAATTTCCTATATAAAACCTCTAATAACCAATAACTAACCTAATTCCTAATTGGATGTGTAGCAACATCTTATCTTTATCTATATGTTTCGTACAACTTCGTGTACGCCTACGTTGCTTTCGCGAACAATTATCATGAAATAGTAGGTACAATACCAGTGGTGTCCTACGTACACAATTAATTGGCAACGTTTTTCCAATAACAAAATTATTGTCGCTATTATAGGGGCTAGAAACTCGACCCAAAAAATTGTTAAATGTTCATGGTTTATTAAAAACAAACTTTTTTTCATAAAACTTCACCCTCGAATTTATGTACTAAATATGAATAAAAATACTAGGGTCTAGTATTACGTTACTTTTTTTGAGAGCTTACTATAGCTCAATACGCATAATATAATTCCAATTTATATAACTAATATATACTTTCAACAATTTTTTAATGTATATTAAATATTATGATTGATGTAACGGATAACACTTAAATGTATCATAGTTTTTATAATTACCTAATTATTTTTATTTTATTATGTTTTTTATCTACATATTAATTTTAACATATTTGGTAATGTGTCTTTTGTACACTGCAAATTCTTCAATAACTTCCTTATATTTAAAGAAATTCGTGATTTCTGATTCTATGTTTAGTATAGCCAATGAATAAAAGTAAGTCATCATCCATAGTAGGATTTTATTATTTTTAGTGTACTAATTGAACAGTATGCAGATCAATCAGATACAGGACAGTATAACGTGCGTAGTGCAATATTTCTACATAGGTACACCATATTATACGTATATTAGGATATTTCAGTAATTTGTTAAATTTTAACTTACTATGGATATTTTTTAAATTTTTCATATAAATGTCCGCGAAAATGGATATATTAATTTATAAGGTCAACAAAGATCTTCAGGAAATTAATGTTGTACTTTTTAAGGATTTTCTCTTACCTCATATAGTTGAAATTTACTTCATTTAGTATTTAAAATATAATTTATTCATATCATTTTCACAAATAAAAATCAAGTCTTACTTAATTGTTTAAATTATTAACCTTTTTAAAGTGAGTATGACCCTCTTTTTGTGTTACGATTTTAAATGAAATAATATGTATATAAGATATCTATATATAATATGTTTCAACTGTGTATGAATATAAATAATTATTTTATTTGTATTTATTAGGTTTTTTGACTATTTTTATATATCAAATATATTTATACTAACTGCCTAATTTATCATTACTTATTGCTATAGTAGGGGTTAAATGCAGTTACTATTCAAAAAATCAATAGTTTATCAATTAATAAAATATATAATATAAAAAATTATAAACTTAATACATTTAAAAGTGAATCATTAAAACATTTTTTATGGTTATTTAATATTAAGAGAAAATCATTAATATATAGTCGTCTGTTAGTGTATGAGTATTAGTAACTACGAATCGAGGGATGGACGAGGATTTACCCTTATGTTTAGGAACATAAAATCCAGGTTATCAATATTATATTATAAATTATAAGTTGTAAGTTATAAAATTAATTGATTCATTATTTTTCATGAGTGCTGAAAATGTCAGAAATCCTACATCCAAAATATTAGAAATTTTATGCCTGACAAAATACAAAATTTTTTCTGCTTGTATTGTTAGTATTTGTATATTTAATACTATTTATTATTTTATATAAGTCTATATCAGGCATAGTAAAATATATAATAAATCATGGAACAAAGCATACACCTGGACCGGTTGCATGCGGGAAAATATGTAGAATTCTAATGAAATGTAAGATGTTTAATAAACCGGCGGTTGTCCGGTGATTCCAAAAACCACAACATGGTGTGGTATATTTTTAAATAGTTTATTTTTGTGAGCAATTGGAGCCATTTATAAAATATTACTACATTAAAAAGTTACAATTAATTTAAAAAATGAATATGATATAATGAAAATTAAAAACCTTGTAACTTCTTTGTTAATGGACATTACGTGAAAAGGCTCCAATGCGGCTCCGAAAATATTATTTTCATTAATTTGTATTTTAAGTATTTTAGCTCTAAATTTTACCTAAATTTTACGGTTCTTATTTCAAGTAGCGAATTGTGTTTAATTAATACACAGAGACAGAAAATGCGAGTATAATGCACATTTAAGTTTAAATAGATTTTGGTAGGTACTTATTTTTGTCGTGTAGATTAAAACTTCAATATGGTGTAAGAAAATACTTCATAATAAGTATCACATAATTTTTTTCACGTTTGTCTATGTTTTTTTTTAAACATTTTTGGGAAAATAAACTAAAATATTTTTTTTATACGTTAATTTTATGTTTATTTTATAAAATACAATTACTTAATAAATAAGTAGTTACTAGTTATATTATGTAATTATAATTTGGTATACCTACCTTTATTTCGATGGTAATTTTAAATCATGTTACTTATTGGGCATAGATTTGAACGCTAATAATAACGGATAAAACTGATTGTAATAATATGCATGAAAATATTTTTGTATAATCATAATACGCGGAGGTTAACGCAAGTTATGGATCGATAAATTATCACCGCCATAACGGTGTGTGAGGTGAGCGACTACAAAGATGGCAGCTACCAGTAAGCTGCAGTTAAATATTATTTGAAAACCAGTTTTGACCGATAAATAAAACGTCGTGAAGTATTACTTTCCTCTTGCAGGGCTGGTGGTGGATAAACATAATATGATATAATAGGGTGCGACGGTATACACTATGATTACACTATAATATTATGTATATATATATCTATAATATATTTCTGTAAACTGTAGTGTAGTACAAAGTGATCAAATATATCACTTTACATTTTTTATTTATTATTTAAAATATGTGCAGGAAAGTAACAAGTAATATTATGCTGAAAAATTTCACCTGATAGAACTCCCTTTGCCCCATAAAAAAGAAAAATGATCGTCCACAATGCTCATAAAAGTCAATGTATATACTCACACGAAATAGTATATGGAAATCAATTTTAAATATTTTAATTGCTACTATTGCTACCAAATCAACTAGTTATAATCTATTGTCTAACTATAATAAAAATAATTAAAAACAACGCATAAAAATAAGCATAATGGACTTTATTACATTTCATTATATTACACCTTAAAATATGTTTGTATGAGTACTATACATATAATTTTATTAGAAATAAGACAATAATCAAGGTTTAAAAACTATAAGGTTAAAATTTAAGTAATATTATAGAATATATACATTGTCCTCGTTTATATAAAGTCCGTAGTTAAGACATGTGTAGGTGGTATAAATTACAGGGCGAAAGAAAAGTGTATATGTGTATATATAAATGTTGACCCTACTTCATTATGTAGACAATTTAAATTTAAAATTACAATTTTATTTAAAAAATATATGTGTATACATATAATATGTTAAATGGTAATTATAAACACTTATTTCCATAGAACAGTGCTTATTTATTTCATCTATGTACTATCATCCTAAATGATTGTGCTAGGTACGTATACGTAAATGTACTTATTTCTAAATATATGGAATTTAAAAAAATCTTATAGAATTTTTTTATTAAAAACTCTGAGACATGTGTTTAACAATCCATATTATATACTTTTTTTATAGACTCGGTTAAAATATTGCTACCAATTTGTACTAACAATCATGATAATTTTTGTTTTTAGTTTTATACACTTAAATAAATATTAAATGAGTAGATGGAAATAGGTATAGGTAATCTCAACTCATATACCTATACCCATAATATATTTTTTACTTAAATCAAGAATTTTTTTATAGAAATTGTATGTCTATCCTCATTAACTATTAAAGCACTTTTGTTAATTCATTTACTTCTTTATTACATTATGAATTAAATTTTATTTCAATATACTATTACATTTGTTGTAGGTGGCTGGCCATATGAGAGGAAGGAAGGAATGAGCACTGATTCCTCTGTGCTCATAGATTTCGAGGGTGTTCCGAATTTTCCAGAAAATACTTTCCATATAAAAAGCAAACGTGAAAGAGGAAAGCAGTAACCGTATGTAAAATTTATACAAATGACATATTTTTTTTTATTTTGCTTATTTGCTGATTTTTAAAGCAACATTACTATATAATATAATATATCGATACGAATAAAAAATGAGAATCGTATCAATTTTCCCCAAAAGTTGAAGTCCTTAATACAGTCTCAAGTATAGGTGTGAATAACAGTCGGTCGATAAAACGTTTTTATGAGCAATTGGTCGAACACGCGAAACAAGACCATATTATTATGTTATCATAATATTACGTACAGAAATACCTACGTTTATGGTACGATATTTAGTAAATTTTTATAGAGATTCCTTATTTTGTTAAATATGATTTTAATCGGTGACTTTAAATAATATTGTTTGGCGAGCCCCAGGTTGAGAACCACTATTATATTCTACAGAAAATATTACTGGAATTTTAGTAATGTTTCTCGTTTACCAAAAAGAAGCCGGGCCAGGTGGTCGATGGCGTTGGTGCGGCAGCATGCAGTGGTGGGGTGAAAGGGACACAACGACAGTCGTTACCAGTCGGAGGAGAAACTACCATTCTACAGCCATGCCATTGTCTGGGATATAGCGAGCGTTGCCCGCCACTCCACCGTCGCCGCGCTGTTGTCGCCTTCGCCCGCCGACGATGAGACAGCCGCGCCGTGCGCACCCGCCATACCTGTAGGACGTCATTTTTGTTATGTACAACGGTAGAACGTCGGTGCATCCACCATCACTTTACTGTGCGTCACCGTTAGCATACCACGTCCAGTCCACGTACGTATTTTTAAAGCGATCGTTAACGCTGTTTTCTTCGATTTTTGTTCGCGTACAGTCGTGTAAACTTTACGTCGTGTACCTACCGTTCGTCATTTTCCCGGCCGAACCGTGAAACCGTGACGCTCCCTCCCGCCCTCCATTAAACTATAAAAACGCGAGCCCCCTAAACACACACACACACACACACACACACACACACACACACACACACACACACACACACACACACACACACCACACACACACACACACACACACACAAAACACACACACACACACACACACACACACCACACACACACACACACAAGACGCGCGCACACAAATCCAAACACACAGTTTCGTGACGATTCATTGAACGCATTCGTGGTATTCATTAAGTGATAAGTGCCAAGCGTGAGTTCCTTCAGATTTCTGTGGAAATTCCAGATTCAATTTGACCATTCAACCATGTCTTCGGGAAACGGCGATAGTAACGGCAGGCGCCGAGGCCGATCTGTCTTGGTAAGCAGTAATAATAATAATTTTCTCAGCTTTATCATAATATTATATTGTATTTTGTTTATTATAATATTTATCACTCAAGTTTATTATTATTATATTGGCTATATTCCTAAATAGTATATTTTGTCTCATTTAATGCGATTTTGAGCTAAAACATGATTATAATTATCATCCGAACATAAAAGATATTAATTTTAAAGAGTTTATATTCGTGGTTTCGATTATAATTATATCGTAGTTTAGGAATGTGGCCTATGATTATTGTTCAGTTAAACATAATAATTACATTATCATAAAAGATGCCAAATGTACATTTGAAATTTGTTCAGTACGTTAGAACGAATATTTTAGTATGGTGTATGTGTGAGAAAGAACGCTGGAAGAGAGAGAGAGAGAGAGAGAGAGAGAGAGAGAGAGAGAGAGAGAGAGTGAGAGAATGGAATGTGCGTCGCTATACTGTATGTATATACGAGTGCGTAAATAAACAGAGAACTAGAGAAAGAAGATGGCAAGAGAGAGAGAGAGAATGAACATAATATAAAGTACTATATATATTTTTCCTCGAAATCGCTCGTACACTGAACAAAGAACGCCTATAAGAAGTATGTTTAGAGACAGGTCAGTGGAAGGTCGTTTTATGTGGGGGAAACTGATATATTATATACCCATACAACGTTAAGCAGACATGTTGAGTCGGCGGCGACCAGTTTCTACCCCGCTACCTCGCCATAGTCAAACCATGCTACGTTTACATACAGAATGCTTATATATATTGGTTAATATCATACACATATACAGATTATCGCGTTATTTTGGGTAACTCTGTATAACAGCCTGTGCGTGACGGACGAGTTTTCGTCCACCGATGGGGCCCCCCGGTGCGTTTGTCGTTATTGAATCGCTGCGTTATGTGTTTGTTATTAGGTTAATAATTTATCCGGTAGTATGATTATATACAGGGTGATTAATTTATCGTGCTCATATAATCTTCTCTGTGAATATTTTCATTTCAAATTTTATTTGTTTCTGTTTAAAAACGATAAAAAAAAATCACCGGGTATATATCAGAACAAATAAACCACAAGACTGGTTATGTGTACCGACAATTATGCGATTTAAAAAACACCAATAAAATATATTATATAGATTTATTGCCCTTTATCCTTCTTTCGTTCCCACGAATACTATAGTTGTAACGACATAATTTTTTATATAATTATACACCTATAGATTATTGAATATCATACAAACATGTGTGTGTATATGCAAGTTTGCGTGCATGTTTGTGTGCATGCGTATTTTCGTGTATTTGTGTTGTGTACAGCAATAATGTTTATTGATGTTTTAAATATAAATTGCTTGTGGTGTGGTATTGAAAAATATTTAGTGCCCAAAGGTGAGGTGGTGTCACCTGTATAGTAATTTATTATTGTTGGGATAAACGCATTTTTTTTTTTATAAAACGACAAGCTATTCACCAATTAGCGGATGGTATTTGTTGGCTATCGGCCGAGAATATTCTGGTTAAATTAACGTGTGGTCACAATATGACTATTGACTATATATATATATATATATTTTTTTTTTTTTGTTTACTTTTTAACCTTGAATGATTTCTTTTATGAACATACATAATTTATATATTATTATGTAGACGAATAAATGCATTTCGTAAACAATTTTGTTTTATTGTGATGTGTACACTTTATAAACCCTTTTTCTAATTATAATAATAATCAAGTAACGATTCAAAAAAAGTTATTTTATCGTCTCCGGTTTTATCAAATCATATTTTATTTATTTTATAACTAGCTATTAGCTGTTTATGGAACCTGGTAATAGTTTTTTGACCAGTTGTATAGGAATAACTAAATTTTTATTTGAACCCCTAAAATATATGTGCCTAGCGTACACATTGTATATAGAGAACCAGTTTGTGAAATTACGATACGTAACAAGCGTATAAATAAATCGAATAGCAGGCAATGATAATCTGAATATTTGGAATTATATTACACGACCGGTATTCAAAATTATTATTGGTATTCCAAAGTAATATATTTTATCATTAAAAAACCAACATATTATACTTACCTATATCGCCCGCTGAGATCGTTTTGGGTCGTTTTGCCGTGGCGACATACGGGTATGAGAGGGGAAGCCCATAAAATATATTCATGCATTATATTGTACTGTCCATAACACAATAGTATTATATTAAACGTCTATAGAAAGTAGTTTTTGTGTAGGGGACGACATCAATGGGTATTTTACATGTATGTATATATATATATTTTTTTTTTTGAGAATAATATGTTTTCCATATAACGTAGAATTCAAGATAAACCTGAACGACCGTACACGTTTATGGTCTCCGTAAACATGATATTATAATGCACATCAGGACCTGTTCGATAGATTGTCTTCTCTACCATTATATTACGCTGACCATACACTACCTATCCTGTCCATAACTATCGTCTTATTCTTTTTCATCTCCTTCACCCTTTATCCCAACTATATAGATTCGGCAAACTTAGTCCTCGATATCCACGGAGCTCAATCTCCCACATCCTCCTCACTCACACCCGTGCAACTCATATCGTTCTTAATTATACGGGGAAATCAATAATCAGAGATCATCTACTCTTAATCCTATTTTCCTCACTACCGCCATTTTTTCTGTAGAATAGTTCCTAAATAGTTGAACTTTTCGACATCACCCTCTAAATCCCAATACAACTTCATAACTTGCCTATCTTCCTTTCTCTGAAATCATACTTTATATATTCTATTTAACAACTACTAATCCTTAATTTCTCTCTCCTCTAGAGCTTTTCTCCATTTCTCCAGTCAACCATTCACTTTCTTAACTCCTACTCTAACCGTAAAATCCTCAATTTTTCAAACAAATTCCTTACTATGGTACTTGCCGTCAACGTATTTCCTCAATATTACATTCATACGCACTTATGATGAGCCTTTATTAATTAATGCCCATTTAAAGATCTCACTAGAAATCGTATCATATGCCTTCTCTTAACTCAATAAATACCATAAAAAATTGTCGTCTTATTAAATACTCATATTATATTTTATTTTACCTGTTATTTCGATAATAATGTACTCATTCATTCACGTACATTATATTTTCTTATTTTTCACCAAAACAATATTTCGTTATATAGATGTTTACGAAAGGGGGAGGGGTTGGTTAAAATATGGTTGTATAGAAGAGAACTAGCACATCCCTAAAATCTGCCACAAATTCACCTATTGATGAGAGTTTATAAGAAGACTGAAACCTACATTTATTGTAGTTACCGTGATTGAACATACATTCACTGTTAGTAAAAGTATAAAAATTTACAACTATAATAAGTATTTTGAATATTTTTATCCGTGAAGGGTATGATACATAATATTTTTGAGATGTAATAAAAAATAAACACGTTTAAATACGTTTGCAGTCATACATTTTATACGATTATCAGATGTAGGTGGTCAGCCCGTCGTGCTACCGATAATTTATAATCACGTACATCAGTATGTAATAACTATTAGGCCCATAGTATTATTAAATATTATTGTGGGTATTCAAAAACAATTAAAAATAATCAAAATTATTATATTATTAAATATAGATAGATACCACTTAATATTATAAATATATTAAAAAAATTATTAATTTAAAAATGCAATACTCTTATAAAAATTTAAAATATATAATTATTTTCATTTTTATAAGAATAGTATAATCGTCAATAATAATAATATGACATTAAAATCGCATATACTGTGTCCATCAATCTATTGCTCGTTAGAATTAATAAAAATTGTATGTTGTCTTTTTATTAATTATTAAATTTATTTTTTAATAACTTAATATTTTATCTAATTCCTGTGCTATTGGGCAACTGCCCGTTTTATTCATTAGAATAAATTATTATTATAAATTTGAATAGGTATATGTAATATATATGTAGTGTTTTAATTAATTGGAAAATAACATAATATATATTATAAGAAGCAACAAATATTGTTATTATTTATAATACATACATTTTTTTATTTTAATGAGATTAATTTTATGGTTAATAATAATAATATCCAGTGGAGGCCTGGCCACGTTGTTGAGATCACTGACTGGGTCCTTTGATATAGAACTATTTATTATTATTAATATCGTTTTATCCTCAAATCATGGCATTATTATCATTTCTAAATGCATTTAATATAATATTGTTATGTAGTGTATTACTGCTAAAAAGTTAAAAGGGTGAATAATGGTAATATTAGTTTAAATGCTATAAAATGAAAAATAAAATAATTACGATATTATAATATAACGTGGGGTGAAAACAAAAAAGCTCTATATCAGAATTTTTCAAAAAAAGTTTTCGACCATTATTAACAAAGATATAAAAAAGGATATAGTTCTATAGAATAAAATCTTGAACATATGTTAGTTCTTGTACGAGTCGACAGAACATTTGTTGTTGTTAAAGATTATAATCTATTCAAATAAGTTCTATTGAAAGAATATACAATTTTATTACAAAAAAACAGTTGTATGTATATCACACGATATCACCAACACGGTAAAATTTACGGCTAAACAAGATTTAACCACAATGGAATATGTTTTATAATTATTAAAGTGCAAAAGTGTTATAAAAATATAAAATTATACTCAATATTGTTATAGTTTTTGATTAATTCTATATTGCTTTTCTGCATTTATCTAATGATAATTATGATAAATTAGATGTTTTAGCATTTATTTAAATTATTTTTATCTCCAAAAGATGTACTGACAAAAATAAAAATCAATTATTAAACTTATTAAAACGCTCTCCTGAAAAATGTTTAAATTAGACATAGCAATTTTTTTGTTCTCATCCCACGAATTTATACCTTTAAGAGGACGTCACACCCATGATTTTCAATAGCAAAAACATGTTAAGGAAACTACAATTTAAAGTGCTTTTAAAGTTAAAATAAAATACGTATTATAAAATATATAAAGAACAATATTTTGGAGACTATAATATCGGTGAATTTCAAAATATTATTAAATAAAAAATTTTTATACCTATTAATAAGTAAAAATAAAGTTTATTGAACATACTATTTTGAACAATATAATTAAAGTACCGTAAATCCCAATGAGAGTTTTAAAAATATTGTCCTTTATATATTTTAATATATTAAGATAGGTCTATTTCCTTTAAAACAATTTTAAATTTCCTTTTTGCTTCTTTTTCAGAGATATTTTTTTTAACAAATGCTATTATTATAGGTACACAACAGTAAAATATGATATAAATAGGGGACTATGGTTAGATTACTTTTAAAATGTATTTTAACGTTTTAAATTGTTGAATTTTATTTATTTTTTTTTAATTTCTTAAAAGTTGTATTTACAGAATCCCTTGAAAATGGATGGTGTGGCATACTCTTTATAAGTGAAAAATATTAAGATTTATGCCTACTAAGATATAGGTATAAAAGTTTAATGTTTATGGAATTCAGATACTATTAATTGACTACGAAGCTTAGGAAACCAAATATATAATATATTCTGTACAATGTTGAAGGACGTTTGTGAAATCATCTGATGACATGATTTTGAAAAATCAAATGTATTAATGAAAAATTAACTTATCGTTACTAACTATGAGTTGTTTTATATAATAGAATAACTATATATATTAATAATTACAATAATAATATAAATTATTAATTATTTATAATTATATATTTACAATAAATTTCATCAAATTTACTTTTAAAAATTTATTTTCATAAATTTATTTATAATTTGATAAAAACGATGTAGAAATATTTCAGGAATTTTATGATTAACGTCGGATAAACATTTTATATTTTAATTACATAGAATTGACAAAATTATATTTTATAATTCATTAAAAATTTTAAAGCATCATGAAATTTCTAAAATTATAATTTAGAAGTATTAATTTATTCTTCAATCAATTAGAGAAAAACTATTTAAATTTATAATCGAGTTAATTTCACTTATCTCACATTTCTACATAATATAATTAGGATTATTAAATTAAGATCACGATTAAGATATTCTAGAAAAATATTTTGGAAATACATTTAATAATTAATTTGCCTTAAATCGAGATATGAGATTTTAAAGTGTATGCAATATTTTTTAACTTGAGTATATAAATAGGTACATGCCTAATCAGCCGGACTGAATTTTTAAAATTAAAGTTCATATAAACGTACTTAGGTATATAAGAGAATTAACATTAATTTATAAGCAAATAAATAAATATTTTTTTATATTATTTTAATTTGCGAAGGGCTTTCTTATTTATTTAGCCGACTAAGTAAAATATAGCATCTAGATCACCACTGATAATATCACAATAATCACATAACACATTTACTGTCTTCAATCTAACCATGAATATAGAAAAATCGTATTATTTAGAATCTAAATTGTGATTTGGAATTTACATATTTATAATTAAAATTAAAAAAGAACAATATTTTTTAGGAATTAACATCACAAATAATTAAAATATTTAAATCTCTGTAACGCCTATCTCCTAAACAATATTTATAAAAAAAATTGCCAAGCTCTATAAAATATTCTTATTCACAAATGAGATTATAAGTATGTAAATTCTAAATCACAATTTAGGTTCTGAATTTAACAATTCTCCTATTTTACTCGTTAGATTGACGGATACAGTTAATGTGAATACTGTGATATTATTATTATTATTGACTATAATATTAAGGGTGGAATCTGTTTATATTTAAAAACATAACCATTTCAATTATAATTGTTTTTATATAAGTACACACACAATTATTTGATCCGTTCAAATGTCATAATTTAAGTTTTTGATAGTATTAGTTGGTTATATTTTTCATTAGATAGACGGAATAAAAACACAATATGTTTATGATATCTTAAAAAATCGCTACACGATTGTTTTTAAATATGTTCTGTATAAAAAATGTTAAGAAACCATTTAAGAGGTAGGTAATAGTAAAATTAATGTTTTTAAATTACACGTCATAGCTTGTTTATCTATGGTGCAATGCATTTCATGGAATATTAGTATATATGTTATTAAAAATAGCCATTGATTGATAGAAAAATACATGGTGATACAATTTAATCAATTTTACGGTAAAACATGTAAAAGTTATTCTAATAAAACGGATTATAAAATGTCTCATGATTGAAAGTACTTATAATCATAACTACAAAGAAGAAATATACGAAAAAATCCCAAATTCTGATATTTTAATTTTAAAAACAAATAGTTAATTACGAATAATACACTTAATTCAATTAAATTTCATTAATGGTTATAAATAATTTGATAGAATCAAAAATTGAACTTCTTTTTTTAATTGAACTGTTATTTTTACAAAAAAAAAAAAAAAAAAAATACTGAATTTCAAAAACATTGGAATACATTTTATAAGTTTTTGTATACATTTTAAGTTAAGTTATTAATAACTTTCACTTATTAACTAAATGATGTCCATTCTTCTCTGCATTCTTGTTTATATATATATATATATATATATATAAACAGTAATGGATATACTTTTTACAAATTTTCAACAATTTGGGTATAGTTACTTATAATATAGATTTTGTAAATTATATCGTAGAAGATAATATTATTATCTTTCTCTGATCTTGCTTTTCGTGATAATTGGAAATTACGTTTTTATGTTATCAAAAAACAAACTTTTCGAGAAAATTCAGGGGAATTTTTTTTAAATACCATAGCAAAATGTTATGTATTTCTAATATACTTTTAATATTTATTATGTTACGAAATATAGATTTAATGTGTATGCATTGCGCGCTCTGTCGGTTTAGTGAACCGAGCATTAAATCCGATGTCCAATACAGTATCGTTGTCATATCTATATGTAATGGGCATTATCAGGCCTGTGCAACTCGCGTACAATTACATAAAAAAAACGTGCCGTTAGTGGGTCCCAGGACCGGGACCAGGTCAGAACAGCGCGCTCTATTTGTGAAATTATGTAACAAATAAAATGACAATATTTCATTGGTAGTCGATAGATGTCAGTCACGACTTTTGTTTATTTGTTTATGTTCTTTACGTACATCAGCTGCTGCAACAGATATTGCAACTTGCCAACCTATTAGTTATTTGTACATTTCTTCTAAAAAAACTATGACTTAGAACACAGGAAAAGGGGGCGATTTAAAAGACTAAATTTTGATTAATATATTTTTTAAATTATATTATTGGTTTTCAAAATTTTTAAATTATAAGCATACCTAAATACTCAATTGAATGTCAAATAAAAAAATATAATATGTTAATAATTTATACACATTACATATATCAAATTAATTAATTAATTAATTAATTAAATAAACATATATTGG
This sequence comes from Pemphigus obesinymphae, assembly GCA_025469235.1. Classification (NCBI taxonomy): domain Eukaryota; kingdom Metazoa; phylum Arthropoda; class Insecta; order Hemiptera; family Aphididae; genus Pemphigus; species Pemphigus obesinymphae. The sequence goes on along the minus strand of JAIPRL010000243.1, from coordinate 105,092 downwards.
AAATATGTTTCTACAAGATTTTTAATTTGTCTAACTTGTCCACATATGTGGCAACCCTGATTTTGAAATATCCAAAATTTACATTGTTTACACTAGTTTATGCATATATTCAATTTTCAAATTTTTTACATTTATTTTTTATTATTTATTTCTAACAATATAATGCCAAGACATTGTTCTTTGTGTAACCGTTCAACAAGGAATGTTCCTACATTTCAAGTTACTAAAACCCGTATTGCAAAATGGTCATCAATAACAAACAAAAAAAGTAAATCTTGGTGATCGAATATTTCAATCTCATTTTTCTGAAACTGATTTATTCAAAACCCCTAATAATTTACCAGAGTTTAATCTCAGAGTAAGTAATTTAATAACAAATATCACAATTAAAATCCAGTTATTGAAAAAATAAAATACATATAAACAATAATTATAATATAAACTTTTATTATTCACAATAAAATGGAACGAACTTGTTCAGTTGTTCCTAAAAATACCTGTGTGTAGAGTAACTGCGAGTTCAATGAAAGCCAAAGACAAGAATACTGAAAAATGCCCGGTGGCCGGTTTATTGACAATATCAATAATATCATTGTTATATTATTGTTTGTTAGTAGGTATCACGGTGTTGTAGACCGTGGTAGGTATCTAAAACAGGTTTATATGAATTGGAGGTCTATATTATGTGATATTATGTACAGTATGCCAGTCTGCACTCTATATTGTCGTGTCGTAATTTAATCATTTTTATGTTACATAATTAAACAAATAGAGCGCGTTGATTTGACCGGGTCCCAGTCCCGGGGGTCACTAAAGGCACACTTTTTTTTGACGAGTTGCCAGATCTAATAATCTAAGATCGTGGGTATTATTATGATATTGATAACTCGATTCAATATCGATATTGTGACGAATCTATAACATAGATAACGATATAATATATTTGTTTGATATATCGTGGTATTGAAATTATCATTATTTTCATATTTTCACTTTTTTTCAGTTGTTTTTATAGACTTGATACTTGTATAATAACGATAAAGTTTTGTGCACACAATTCAGCAATAATATTTTATTTTTATTAATAATGACGGTGGACTTTAATAAAAAAAAAAGTGTTATATTTTGGGAAGAAACTTTGGTGGGGGGAATGATGAGTAGGTTTTTTTTATTAGAAACATTTCAGCGTACCTTTTCTAACTTTCCTAAATAATTTAAATAAAAATAAATTCGTTATTTTATGAATTTACCTAATAATTAAACATATTACGTAATATATGCTTTATTAAAAGAATATAAAAAAAACTTCGATTATTTTTTAAAATTAAAGTACCTATAGATAGTATACAAGTTTAGGTTAAATTTATTTGAAACCTAACAAGTTATGAGGATGTAGTATCATGACGTAGTATCATGACTCAGTTGTCCTATTCTGACACACGTACCATATAGTTAAATCGGCTTTAGAATTTACAATTTCGTGGATAATTGGATAATTGGTTGATTTTAGGATACGAAGACCTATTATCATAATTAATAAAGAAAACATCATCTATGACTTGTAGAGATTATATTTTCAATAAATATAATTTCACGGATAGTATTCATAACTTATTTATAACATTATTTTTTACATTTGTAAAAATCTTAAAATTATATTTATCGAATAATTAGACCATAGATTATGTTATCTTTATTAATTATAATAATAGGTCATCATATCCTAAAATCAAACATCTTTTCACGAAATTGAAAATATGTAACCAGATTTTACTATATTGCGTTTCTGTCAAACAAAGACAACTGACTCGATGTACCTACTACATCCCCTTAATATATAATGGTATAATATTTATCTTATTGTCTATACAAGTTTTTTTAAAAATAAAATATAATATTTATTTATTATTTTTCTTAGAATTTTGAGTCTATTAGGGAGAGTGTAAGGGGCATTGCTGGACAAGTCAACGATTTTTTTAACTCAGTTAAGTTAAGTTCATAGGAAAAATAGTAAAAGTTTAAAGTTAATTAGTATTAATTAGTTAAATAAAGTATAATTAGTATTATTTTATTTAATTATTAGTAAGTAATTTTTTTCTTTACCATTAAGTTAAGTTAAAAAAAACCTTATTAACTTAAGTTAAGTTGATTTTTATTCGTATGAATCGATATAACATTCAAGATAAACAGATACAATTAAGTATCTATTATTATTGAAAATACTGTTATTTTTTAACTTTAAGCATTTTAAAAATGTTAAAAATCATTAACATAATGTTATTGAAAGTATTACAATGTATTTAATATAATAATTATTAAAATTTACAATAAATAGGTGTAAAAAAATATTTAACTAGTATGTACATACTATTTTTTTTAAAATCTAGATATGGAAATTGCTCATTGCAAATTAGTAGGTACCTACCTAAATATTGTTTATTTATGGGAAATCTAATATATTCCTCAATTTATAATACGGGAAGATTGTTTTATTATATATAGGTTATTCTTGTTTTATTTATATTTTTGGGAAATAAATAATTCTTATAATATAACAATTATATTCGAAATGACAAAAACAAATTTATTTTTTAACTATTTTGACAATAGATACAATATTAAATCAAAATATGTCAATAATTTTAAAATTAATTTAACTGAGTTTTAATTTAAAAAAACTCGTTATTTATAAGTTAATAGAAACGAATTTTAAGTTAATTTAACAAAAATCAAATTAACATATCTTTTAACTAAATAACTCGTTAATGCCCAGCATTGATAAGGGGCTTAGTCTTTGAATGTTATTATAATATTTGAGTATTTAGGAACGCATATTTTTATTATATTTTTGCGTCCCCCTTTTAAAATATGTTTTTAATTAGTGTACTGTTTAAAATAGTTTATAAAAAAAATGGATAAGTTATTTTTAAAAACAATTAGGTAATTAATTCGATAATTTTGATACGATTTACCAATCGCTAATAAAAGTACACTTTATTCCTTTCCTCAATCACACTACAGTAGCTATTTTATTAATTTATCATATTATACGTTTATTTCGGTTTATAATAATGCACAGAAATATTTATTTATAATTTGACATTTTTCGTCACTAGATCGCTCTAGTGCTAACGTTATATTTAAAATATAATAATATAATATTAATATTATACATTTTGTTCTTGATCCTATGATCTTAGAACTATTGGCTTACTATACGACGTTTCTATCACTAGATTGCGCTAGTGCAAACATTTTATATCAAATATTCACGTTTATTTCTGTTTGTATGAATAATACATTAATATTATTACCTGTATGTAATACGATTTTTTTGTCACTAGATTGCGTAAATATTATTATAATTTTATTAATTATTTTAATAGATGCACATCCTTCTCATTAAATCACTAAAATATGAAATAATTATATTTAAAATTAATATTTTGAATAATACAATATTAATAAATATTAAAATAATAATATATATATATTTATATATATATTAGTTTTATAAGAATCTTTCTATAATATTTTACTAAATGTTCAATTATAATTATTTCAAAGCGAAGTGAAAAAAATAATGTATTAGTTTTAAAATGTTGATAGATTAAAGATATTTTTTGATGGAAAATTGGTACTTAAAATATTTGGTACTTTAAAAAATTAATATTTTTAACTTTTTAAAAATTATTTGATTTTCCCAGTATAAAACAAAAATGTATTTTTAACGAAAATATTTTATAAATATACCTTTATATTACAATTCTTTTATATATTATTATAAAATAGATAGATGTAGATTGGAACACTATATTTTTTATTTGGAATCTGATCAGGAAAAATCGGATCTTCACTTAGTATTTTAATTCGATTAGAATTAAGCCTAATTAATTCTATTATTAATAAAAATCAATTATACAATGTAATTGTAACCATTCATGCTTTTATTATAATCTTTTTTATAACAATACCTATTGTAATTAGAGGATTCGGAAATTGATTAATTCCCATAATAATAGGATGTCCTGATATACCTATCATTTCCACGATTAAATAATATTAGAATTTGACTTTTACCCCCATCTCTAATAATAATAATTTCAAAATTCTTAATTAATAATGGTAAAGGAACAGGATGAATAATTATCCCCCTTTATCTAATAATATTGCACATAATAATATCTCCGTAAAATATATTAAAATATTTTTTCTTTACATTTAGCAGGTATTTCCTCAATTTTAGGAGCTATTAATTTTATTTGTACAATTTTAAATATAATACCTTATAATTTTAAATTAAATCAAATCCCTTTATTTCCATGATCAATTTTAATTACAGCAATTTTATTGATTCTTTCATTACCAGTTCTAGCTGGTGCCATTACTATACTATTAAGTGATCGTAATTTAAATACTTCTTTTTTTGACCCTGCAGGAGGAGGAGATCCAATTTTATATCAACATTTATTCTGATTTTTTGGACATCATGAACTTTATATTTTAATTCTTCCAGGATTTGGTCTAATCTCTCAAATTATCAGCCAAGAAAAAAATAAAAATGAAACATTTAGAAATATTAGAATAATTTATGCAATATTGACAATTGGTTTACTAGGATTTATTGTATGAACACACCATATATTTTTTATATATATATATTTTATTATATATTGGAATAGATGTAGATACCCGTGCATACTTTACTTCAGCAACAATAATTATTGCTATCCCTACTGGAATTTAAATTTTTAGTTGACTTGCAACAATTTATGGATCTAAAATTAAATTTTCCCCCTCAACAATTTGATCACTAGGATTTATTTTCTTATTTACAATTGTAGGTTTTAACTGGAGTAATTCTTGAAAACTCCTCAATTGATATCATTTTACAAGATACTTACTATGTAGTAGCTCATTTTCACTACGTTTTATCAATAGGAATTGTTTTTGGAATTATTGCAAGATTTATTCATTCTTCTTCTTCTTCTTCTCCTTCGCCTTCTCTCCCAACTATTTGGGGTCGGCAACCCTGGTCCTACACTTCCACTTAAATCTATCTCCCGCATCTTCTTCACTTACTCCCACCTTCCTCATATCACTCGCCATTACATCCCCCCATCTCTTTTTCGGTCTTCCCCTCCCCCTTTTCCCAACAACATGCATTTCGCTTACTAATCTTACTGCCTCAGTCTCATCCCTCCTTAATACATGCCCGAGCCATCTTAATCTATTCTTTCTCATTTTGTCTACTATCGAAGCTACCCCTATACTACCTCTGATATACTCATTCCTTATTTTATCCTCTCTAGTAACCCCACTCATCCACCTTAACATTCTCATCTCAGCTACACTCATTCTCTGT
>JAIPRL010000243.1:21292-99627 GCA_025469235.1 Pemphigus obesinymphae | reverse complement strand
GATTAATCGAAGTATCGATATATCGATTAATCGATGTATCGATATATCAATAATCGATGTATCGTGACGATTAATCGATTACCGATTAATCGATTATAATCGAAGGATCCAAAATAATCGGCTCAAACCTAAAAATAAAACTATCGCCCAGCCCTAACTTCCACCGATGAACTTTCAGGACAAAATCTCCGTGTGGTATGCAAACTTGGATTAAACTATTTACGTGTCAGGAAAATGCCAATCCTGCTGTTCTAGAAGCCATAATAAGTTACTTACAGGCCTTAAAAATCTCTTTGAAATACTATTTGCCAGACTTGAACGGAGAACAGTATGACTGGATTTGAAACTTTTTCATTTTCATGATACAAACTAATGATTGTGAGGTAGAACAGGAAGCTGTGGAATTGAAGACCGACTGAACGCTCCAGCTTAAGTTTAGAGAAGTTTCGCTCAACAGCTTTTGGGTGTATCTCCATAATGAATACCTCGACTGTCGACAAAGGCTGTTGAAGTATTCCTTCAGTTTTCAACGTCCTGGCTACGTAAGCATGAATTTCGTGCACCCACAAATATTAAAACAAAAAACGCCAAAGACTCAAGAAAACTCGCTTTTTTCACCAACACCCCTCAAATTCTCTAACTTTGTAAAAACCTCCAGGGTCAAATTTCATATTAATTTTTCATCCTTTTTACAATTCATTATTATTTTTTAGCATTCTTATTTATTTATGAGTTTGTAAAAATGTCAATATTTATTCAACTCTATAACTAAAAAAAAAAATGTTTATTATTTTTTTACGTAGGTACTGTATTTTTTTTTTAATAAACTAAAATTTGCTCATCTTTTTCCTCTAAAATGTACAGTTTTGAACCTAGAATTTTAATTTATTACAGATATTTTAATGGTAAGGCGATGCAGTGTTAGATTTTCGTGGATAAGACTGGCATGAATCAATAAAGGTTGAGAACCACTGTATTAAGGCATTATTATTAACAAATGTTTAATGTATTTTTTCGTAGATTTTCCTCCTAGTCCTATATAATTCTCATACATTTTTTTTTTTAATAAGTTTATCTTCCATTGAATACATTTTATATTTAGATATGCTAAAGACCAGATTTGTTCATACCTATATGAAAATAACCCGAAATCGGCTATAGGGAAAAGGATTGTTATTTATTGCAATTTTACACAATTGACTATTTATGTAAATTGCATTTTGGCCCTCCCTCCATATATATATATTTCTGAATTCGTCACTTTAGGGCAATAAATATAAATTATCTACAATGATTGTGTAGTTCATAGGTACACACGTTTAATTAATATAATTTATAGATAATGGTATAGCATAAGAATGATAAGTATAATATTTTTATTATTTTATTGTAGCCATATTTATTAATATCATATAAAAATATGTACAATTAATTGTTAGTTATGTTTTTATTCTCAGATATTTTTTGCCAAACAAATAAAAAAATATTTTTAACTCGGAGAAACCTGTAATAGTTGAGTAAGTCATTTACTATGCGTAAATTAACGACTCTTTTGTTTATAATATCTATAAATAGTATACATATAGCTATCTTATAAATGATTTTTTTTTAGTTATATTAATGCGTTTTGACAATAGTGACACATGGTTGTTAATTATTATAAATCACAATACATTTTGTTGAACTTGAACGTATCGCACCTGAGCATTCGTGCGATATTTATGTATTAACAATATATACCTAATGTATGTAGTGGTGTAATTATGGAGGATGTTACTTATTTGAAAATATTTATGCGTACCCAATAGATATATCTAGAAAAAAAACCCACAATGAATTACGATACATAATATTTTTGAGTGAAATTTTATTCAAGGTGACTTCATTTATATTTTATATTAAATGTAATTAGTAAATAATATAATTATGATATACCTAAAAGTTATAACAATATTAATTGTAAGTTTAAAAGTTTTATAATATTATTATAAGTTATTTACATCTATGTATCACTTTGACATTTCTCGTTATAATTTCCTTTTCATTTTTGAGAGCAGGTTTTGAACGGAGATATACGATTTTAAGCGATTTTTCAGATATTTTAACGTGCTTTATGTACTATAGATTTTCACAGTTTTTCTGTACATTTTCGGTAGTATTTCTAAAAACTCGTCTAGAAAAATCAAAAAACTATCACACCAATGATGGAAAATATATAAAAAAAAATGTATGTTTCCGTTATTTATTTCGTCAATTTATGGAATATTTTTCAATGTTATAAATATTATTTTGTATATATATATATAAATAAATTAAACTTGAATTTTTTCAATAATTAGGTCGATTTAAATTTAATTAAAAAAAAATTTTTTTTGTTATCCGTTTGGTTTCTATAAGAGTCTCTAAGAATTCTTCTATTCAATTTTTGTATATATGCAGTATCTAATAACGTATGCTGGATTTTAGTTGTGGTAGAGCGCTTTTATCAAGAGATAATCACAGATCCCCTAAATTACCATCGTTTTACTTAATTAACTGTTGTCCGAATCTTCACAGTTTTTCTGTACATTTTCGGTAATATTTCTAAAAACTCGTATAGAAAAATCAAAAAACTATCACACCAATGATGGAAAATATATAAAAAAAATGTATGTTTCCGTTATTTATTTCGTCAATTTATGGAATATTTTTCAATGTTATAAATATTATTTTGTATATATATATATAAATTAATTAAACTTGAACTTTTTCAATAATTAGGTCGATTTAAATTTATTTAAAAAAAAAATTTTTTTGTTATCCGTTTGGTTTCTATAAGAGTCTCTAAGAATTCTTCTATCCAATTTTTGTATATATGCAGTATCTAATGACGTATGCTGGATTTTAGTTGTGATAGAGCTTTTATCAAGAAATAATCACAGATCCCCTAAATTACCATCGTTTTACTTAATTAACTGTTGTCCGAATCTTCTTTATCGTGTCGGTCAGTTATATCATATTCCTGTTTTAAGCTAAAAGTTGATCAGTTTGATAACATCGCCATTTGATTCCTTGCAAAGATCAGTCTTACCGCATTTTGTTTTAGTCTGCATCTGCATTAATTTCCACAAACGAGTACCTATATGTAGATATATTTAAAGAATTAAACATTTTTCTGTTAAATGTTTGTATTTATATATTATATATGTAATTATATATATATATTTTTATATAAAATATATATAAAAAAACTTATAGTTATGGTTTCAATTCGTAAAAAAAAAAAATAATAAATATTTGCTAATTTTAAAATATTAAAAACTAGATTCAAACTTCAAAATAGGTTTTTTAAACCTAATACAATTGCATATTTAAGGAAAATACTGTGTGGCAACCCATGGCCAAATCCATATTTTATAATGAATAGATTATATATAGATGAATTTCAATGGTTGTTAAAATTATTTTATGCACAGATAATAATGAGATATTTAAAGTACTATAGTTTTTCTAGTTTTTCTAATAAAAAAAAGCGAATCGAGTTTTTATTGTAATATTAAGTAGTTATATGTAATAAGTGATAGATTTTTTTTTTTTTTTTTTTTTTGTTAGTATTAGTTATTAATTATTATCATATTTTATTGGTATACATTTATTACAATTTACAATGTTTAAATTAATTTAAAATAACATTAAAAAACATTCGAAGTGTGACAAACTGGAAATTATGTACATGACAATAAAATAATATGTGCTCGATGCAACTGGGCTGAGCAGTTACTTATTTACACTTGTAACTCGTATATCTTGTATTATACATAATTAATTATAAATATAGAAAAACGATTTTTGAAATTTTTCTATAGATGTCTTATATGCAATACTAATCTAGCTACAAATTATTTTCATAGTTTTTTAGTTGTATAGTTTTTATAGATAAGAACTCTTTGTTTTTTAGTTTTAAACACATTTTTTTACTCTCTCATAATTTGCATGTTTTTAGGTTATATTATAATTATATATGGATCATGATCTAATAGTATATTTTTTATATTATTGGACATTTTTATAAAATTGTTTCTTTTTGTAAAAGTGTTATATCTCTGCAGGGTATATAAGTAAGGGGTTTAATAAATCTAATGTATAATGTGTATGCATATTGTTTTCCAAAATAATTCCAATACAAAAAAAAAAAATTAAAATGGTAAACATTAAGTATTAGCATTTTATATTTATTAATAATGATATATTCATATCATTATTAAACCGGGAAAATATGTTCACACTAATAATATATAATACGAAAAATGAAAAGTTTAAACATAATTAGGTATATAAAGTGTTAATATTCTTTAAGAGGAACTTAGAAAAGCACTAAAAATTCATTTATTTTTTTCAATCACTACTGGTATTAAGTAATCCAATATTTAATTTCGAATTTGTATTTATATTCATTTATATGGCAAAATAATTAAGACAATTTTTTAAAAATTTTGAAATAAAATAAAAACAATTTTAAACAATCTAGGTAGGTACTTGTTGTTACATATTATAGTTAATTTTATACAATTTAAAATGAAAATAACTGTAATCCCGTGCAAATTATATAATGATAATTTCAATTTTATTTTATATTTTTTTAAATAAAAATTACTATTCGTATTTGTTTTTGAATGTTTGAAATCAATTATTATGTCAAATTAACTAATTAAAATTGATTAAACCACATACAAATTACTAAAATTATCAAACAGAAATAAAGTTTAAAATTGTTCAAGAAATTAAGAAAGTAAAAAAAAAAAAAAAAAACATTTTATTTATTCCAAGTTTTATAAGAATTATGATTGTGGTTTCGTATTACACAAATATAGAAAAAATAATTTTTATCTTTATTATTTATATTTTTAATATCTTAATTAGAAATTATATCTATAGTAATGACCAATATTTCATATTTAAGATCAAAATACCATACTAAAGAAAATAGAAAAATATTACCAATACACCTATAGTAATCTTATTAACAACACGTTCTATAGTTATTTTATTGTCGATAAATTTACAACCTCTCAGCTTTCTGCATTTCCTTCCGACTTCCATTCCACAAAGCCTTAATTACTAAAAAGTATAATAAAAAAAAATTTAATATCGATTTTGGAGTACATTTTTGAAGATTAAGGCCCAAAATTCTCACATGATATTAAATATTTATAGGCACCTATTTACATTACTGCAGTAAAAAATTATTATTCAGTTTCTGTTTAGAAAATTTTGATAAAATATACTAGAATATTTCCTTTAAAATAAAAAATAATAATCATTATACATACGAGCTCATACTGAATTGCTCTTTTGTATTTAATAAATTACTCTACATTTTTGTTTAAGTATTTATACTTTATTATAATATTATTATATTTTATTAAAATATTAAAATACAGTTTTATATAAGTTTTTTATATTGTTGAATTGTTAATTAGCACCTATTTTATTATTATTTTTTTTTAACATTTAAAATCTATATTATTTAAAACCCCAAAAGAAAATTCTATGATAAAACAAAAAATAATAGTAGAGTTGGAGTGAGATTGAAGTCAGGTGTAAAATTTGGTATAATAATTAGTAGTTATTTTCGGTTAATAGTTTCAACTTTTTTTTACCACTTCTGGAATATATTTATTAAAACTTTAACATTTGATTTTTTTCTGTGTTTATATAATACCTATTATAAATTGTAAAAACATTGGTAATTTTAGGTATTAAAATAACACATACACTACCATTGATTAAATATAATATAATCAATGTTTTACTACCCATACAAATTTTGTAAAAATTGTTTAGCCTTTATTATTAATATTTAGCTTGAAATCCTATACAGAATTTATTTTCTATACTTAGAAAATAATATTTACTACATATTTTATAGTGTTTTAATGTTTAATTTTTTTTTTTATTGATATTATATTAATATAAAAAAAGCTATATTATCATTTTAAATTACTATTGTTTTTTTTTATAAATAACGAATAATATGTTAGTTTTATCGAAAAATATTCAAACGTTACGATGTAGTTCCGTTCTCTTTTTATTGTAAACATTTGGTTTCATATTTATCTAACGTAGATATATAATTTTCAGGGTTATTTATTTCAGCGTGAAACTCGTTTTTAGACATATATTGCGATTACGTAACAATATAAAAATGGTACCTACTGATACTCATTTAAAACGTATTTGAACATTTTATTGTAGTTTTTCCTAAACTTTCTTTAAAATTTTCTTAATACTACTTTATAATAGGAACTTTAAATTCCTGAAAATCGTATTGTCTTCTATAATTATTATAATTTAAAAGATCTTGAAAATCAATATTCGTAAATTGTTAGAATGACATAAGTTTTTTGTGATATTTATTATTTTTACGCCTAAAATGACAACCATTGTTATAATATAATATTTTTTATATTATGTTTATCATTATATTATATAATACTTATATCCATCTTATTTGGTATTTGCATAGTATATAAGACATAATATCCTAAAACAAAAACCGATCCTTCAGTCATTTACCTAACAATCTCATAGACGGCTATATTATATTTATTATGAAAATGTTTTAAAATTTAATAATCATTATAAAAATAAATGATTACAATTTATGGGAATGGACTTTAATACAGATCATAATATATTAGGTTTTCTATTAGTATTTTTTATTTTGCACGGTGTTGTGGTTTTAGTGCATCTATTCTTACTAGAAATACATTTTTATAAACAAGCTTAAATGTTTTTAGATAATTGAAAGTTAAAAGGGTTCATTGAGTGTAATACGATTGAGCACGTTTGTACCTTTTATATGTACGATTGAGCACACTCTGCGTATTAAAAAGAATTAGCTACCTGCACTCGAAAACAGTACGATCGAGCAAAATTTCTTATTTGGTGTTGCAATATTTATTTTATGTACAAATCGATTCAAATTTATAAATTATACCAGGGCATTTTAATAAAAAAATTCCCCCGATTTGTTGCAAAACACTACGTCGATTTTAATATATTAAATACGTTTTAGATGTACTTATTTCGATTATAATAATTTGAAAATTTTAATGTAGATTTACATAATGTAATGTTTGGCAACGTTTTGAACATTTAAAAATGTTGATCGTGCTCAATCGTAATACCAAAGAGCAGCTAATAAAATGTACCGTGCACAATCATATTTTACTAGCTAAATTATGTTAAAATTTTAATTTCAGATGTTTTAAATATTATGAATTTATATTATTCGATTGTTATGCTACTATTATACCTATTTTACGTCTCCAAATATTTTCCAGATTGAAAAAAATAACATTATGTTAGCAAATGACAACTCGAAAAAGTAAAATGATAATTCAATATTTTTTTAGTGAAATATTTTTTAGTCCAAAAAAGTAACACTACGTATATATTTTCAGAATGTTTTTTAAAATACTAGAATAATAGAAAAAACCTAAAATAAATGCTCATGAAATTCTGGAATTTTCAAATTATAATCTCTCTTTTTGCAAAAATCATAATATTTTTCAACGTACAAAAAAAAAAAAAAAAAAATCCAGTTAATTGATTAATATTTTGATTAGTTTATTAATATTAGTTTAATATATATTTAAATTTATTTTCAATATTATTACTTAAATATATATATAGGTATCTAATTTAAATAAATTAAGAAAATTATGTTTACGCTGTGTACACTTTGAAGCGCCTTAATACAGTCCAGTGGCGTATTTATTGGTGCCCCCAAAGTACATCTTTTAAATGCTACAATGTTTAGTAAAATAATATTAATTAATATAGGTAGTATAATATTATTCAAAAATTCTTTAAAATTTACTACCCCAAATACATGATACCTGGTGCAACTGCCTCCCTTAGCCCCCCTAAAAACGCCACTGAATACAGTACTGATTCGTTTATATTCTATAAATGTGCGAGTATTATATCATAAATTGAATTCTCTTATCAGTTATCAATATATAATCACAGGGACACTTCTATGATAATTTAGATAACTTATAGTTTGTGTTAAATATTAGATTATTCATTATAATCACAAGAAATATGCGTACTCAGACTAATCCGCAAGGTTACATTACACACCCCATTCGATGAAAAAAAAATTCTCATTTTAAGATCTTAATTTTTATATAAAGTCCAAATAAATACTAACATAATAATCAAGTAGGTATTTAACAATTTTGCCAAAAAAATATTTCCTTTTCCAAATAGGGTATGCAGAGACTCATGCTTATATATATCCACTATAATTGAGCTAGGTAATATAGGTACAATAGATATATATATATATATATATATATATATATATATATATAGATCACTTTGTTTTAAACGAAATTCATTAATTCAGCCGTAATACTTATTTTGCGCGCGATAAACGTGTTAAAAAATAAAAAATTATTAAATAATATAAACGTGGTAAAAGTTACATAAAAAAATAATCAACTATAATTTATTTATAATAATTAATAAAATAATTCTTTATATATACCTATAAAAAAAATATATTTTGGTGAATTTCTATAATGACCGAAAAAAATTTAAATTTTAGTGATTTATAATTATCATATAAGTATGCCTTTGATACCACATGTGGCTGATTTTTATACTATATCTTCAATACTAAATCTAATTTTACGTATGATTATACTGTATAATTATTTAAATTTTTCTCACAGATATAATATAATGACAAAAACAATTATATATTATGTGCTTTAAAGATGTATATTTATTATATAAATACTAAATTTTTAGCGTTATTATATATAAGCTAATGTTTATATTATGCATATATAATATTATATATTATATACTATGTGCATATTTCGTATTTACCGAAAGATATATAAGTAATGTTAAATTCTGAATATTCACCGAGGCGTACTGCATACAATAAACATATTAATTCGAATGACGTACGCATTTAAAATAAAAATAAAACAAGCAAACAATTAATTTAAGTCAATGTTTTTCTAAGAGAAATCGTTGTAGAATGAATAAAAACAAAATAGGCAGTTGTTTATTGATAAAAGCACACACACGCACACACAATAACCGTAATAGGTATATGGTAACTGGTTATAGTAAGCTATTATATTATATTTAAACATTGTAAAATGCTTCGATATTAATCTATTTTTATATTTATTTATTTTAAATGTTAACCTTTAAGTTTTGATATCGTAAAATAAAAAATTCGGTCAGTATAGGCCACTTACCTTGTCGGATAGGAAACTGCAGGTGGTGGATTTCTAGGCATACTTTTTTCGAAATTACAAAGAAATAACAAGTTTCTTTCAATAAAAAAAAATGTTGATAATTTTCCCTTATGCATTCTAAAAAGTAAAAATCTTCCAAGTCTTTTTTCGATTTCATTTTCTAATGGAAAATGATACACTTGTAACGATTGGACCAAGTATTCTAGTCGTAAAGTTATTCCAGAAAAAAGGAAAGGTCTGTTGATAACAATTATAGTTTCTTAAGAAACGGTCGGTGGGACGGATTTCTTCCATGCATTCTATTGGAAGAACATAGAGCTTATACAGTGTGTACCTAAACATTGGTTTTTCGGAAAAGTCGAAATGCGGACGAACGAAAAACGGAAAAATCGTAAATTCAAAGCACGACAGCGATAAAAACGGAAAAGAAAATACTGGTGGAAAACGCCGGTACGGAAAACGGTCAGCAGAATTAAATAAAAAGCTTAATGTTTTCTCTTCCACGAAAAACCGTCTATTCAGAGTAAACATATTGTATAATAGATTATTATTATGATATGTATCTCAGAAACGTGTATCTTCCGAAACAGGTTTTGCCTCGTTTTTAATAATTATTTATTAATGCTTCACAATAAAAATATTTTACTGTTATAGGATTAATTTTTAATTTCTTCTCAAATGTATTTAAATATTTTTCAATTGTGATATTTTAATTTTTCCAAAAATTTTATTAAAATTGCCTATACAAAACCCCTTAAAAAGCAGGCATGTGGCATCCTCTTAAGAAAACGTCTGACATTTTATAGAAAAAATACAAATCTTATAGTTATTGAAAAATATTTAATTACATTTAAAAGTAAATTGGTTTCAGTATCATTTTATATTATTGGTTTTTTTTTTTAGTATTTTAACAATTTTATTGAAAATACCTATTACATTAGCAATTGGAACGTAAAAACTTTGTAGAAAGATGAATTAAAAAATTCTTTATAATTTTCTTTCCTTTTTATGATATATTTTATATACCTAGGTATCTATATTTATTATCTACATTACTTTTTTTTTTTAACATGCTCAATGAATTGTTGATAAATCATTTTTTTTTTTTTTTGTAATAACTATAATGTTTTTTTAAATAATAAATATTATATTAAAACCCAGAATATGGCTGGTTTCACAATGAAAAGTCAGATTTACAAAATGACTATTTTGCTTTTTTGATTGTTGAGGTTCTAAAAATGTATACTAAATACAAAATATTTTTTTTGTTAATAGGTACCTAATATTTTACAAATTATATAATAGTGTATTAATTATAAAAAATTAATTTATTAATTTAAAAAAATTTCTTAAAATAACGAATAGAATATAATAAAATTCTGTTGTTACAACTTGTATATTAGTACCGTTAAAACCAGAAAATAGTATATATTGTTTATGGATGAATGTTATATAAAATTCATTTGGCTAATTTTCAAATGATTTTATAATTTTTTAAACATTTATATTATTATTTCTTTTAGTATATTTTATTATATAATAATATTAGTGTGGTTCCTATGCATATTGTTTATTATTATATTGTTTATTTATAAGATTTTATACTCTAACTTGTTGCAACATGACAAACTATCTTGGCACCTAGCATTACATATAGAATTCCTTCATTTTTTCAGCTATATATCAACATGCATATATATATATAATATAAATAATATAAATATACACATTTTTTTTCATACAACAACGTTTGTAGCCTTGCCCTTCGGTTCTAGTCAACTGTTATACAGCTTGTATTTAAAAAAATCCATGTGTCCATTTGGTAAAACGTCGTTAATTTCTTCCATATAAACCTTATATAAACTGAAAGTATTCAATTAATCTGTTATAGTCAAATCGTTACAATAATTTTTGTGTGTGGTTTATATATTGTTAGATTTTGATCGTTCAATAATATAATAGTATTTGTTGAATATATATATTCGAACAATCGCTTCGACTGCTCTCGGCGAAAATCTGAATTTTTTTAGAAATGATTTTAGTAAGTTCTAGGATGTTCAAAATAATACGGTCAAGTTTTGACCGATTATTGTACTTTGAACTACTATGAACAAAGAAATATTAATACATTTTAAAACAAATATTGCTGTAAAAATTCGAATATTATTATGAAAAAATGTCTACAAATTACGACAATATACATACCTAATAATCTTCAAATGATCACAATTTATTTTGTATAAATTTAAAAACTGGTAACAATCCAAACATTTCTTAATATTATTTAAATTAGATTATTATTGTAGCTTTTAGTTATTTTAGATGTTATTAGCGGATAAGCGTGGAAGCTGGTGATTTTAAAATTATGTTTTTTTTACTGTGAACAACTTTTCGACCATAAGAATTTTTTATAATAATATTTGGACTCATACTCCTAGTATTTGTATACCTTAAATATTCCTTAAAAAAGTTTTTTTATTTATAATTGCAATTATCATTTGGGGTTCGATGGAAATATTTTATATATATTACCTAGAGTCTACCAATACAAATTAGTCAAACTTGGAATTTACCTGAATTCGTAATACTTTTACCGTAAAATAAGTGGAGTTGGAACCAATTATTACACTAAATTTTAAGAACCTCAAAAGAACTCGAACCCTGATAGACTATATATCAGTGTTTGGAAAAAACAACGTTCGTGTGATTACGTTCATATTTTGTGAATGATGCTCGTTTCTATCAAATAGAATGTGAATTTGAGTGATTTTCAGGCCATTCAAATTAACCTAAAATATATTTATATTTCGCCAAAAACTATTGCAACTTGGGTGGCATAAACGTTCACTAGATTTTTATGAATGATTAGTGTTTTAATGAATGAAATCGTTTATTAAACAATTACTAAATTTAGTAAGCCCTTAAACAAGGTTACTAAACTAATGGTCCAATTTCGGTTAACTAAACATTTAAACGTCATTTTATCCATAGAAGAATAATAAAATCTATGATTTTATCGTAGGTACTATATTCACTATTTAGATAAGTACATCACAAATTTTACAAGAGTCACCTATAGTTAAATTTAAATATTTTTAACATAATTAAAACGTAATTACGAGTGCATAATTAACCTTCAGTTATTAGTTATAACACAGAACATAATGATATAATGTCGGTTAGTTCAGATTTATCATATTCTGATGACGAGTTTATCTTGGATGTATTATTTCATATACCAAAACCTAGATTATTTCAAGATAGGACTCTTATCCTCTTAGATATATTATCTTGAGGAGTTTGATGACTACGACTTCGAATGCCATTTTAGGTATGTTTTTTAATAATTGGTCGACAGGTATCCTACATCCTATATTATATATATTTCCGAAATAATTAATTTCCAAATACAAACTTGTATAGCCATGTCCGTTTATTGGGAGGAGGGGTAATGTCTATAATTACCTATTGGCCAACAATAAATGTTTAACAGGTAGGTACCTACTTATTAATGATTTTAGTGAAATAAATACATACTAAAATTAATTACGTGAAAAGTAATGTAAAAATGGTCCCGTCAGTTTTTTTTTTGTAGTAAAAGCTGGGGGTGAAATTGAAAATAAAATATGAATGTTTTCTGTTATCATATTTGATTTTGTGATAAGATATTTTCTTATAATCAGAACCAGGTAAGGGTATAAAACAATATTTTTAATACATCATTTATGCAACCCAATCAGTTTATTGAAATTATTTAATCATTCATTAAATCATTCAATTTAATAATTTGTTTTATGCAACCCGGCATATGAGACTTAAATTTAATAATTATAAAATATACTTAATACTCAAAAATCCAATTCCGTGAGCCCGTCATAAATAACAATAGTTTCCATGAATCGATACATTTTTATGGTAAAAATATATACCTATGAAAAATTTTAATTTTCTTAATAATTAATTAATTAAAATATTAAATAAAACCAGAGAAACTCGTTCATATTTTTAAAAGAACGTGAATATGAACCTGTTATTTTTAAATACGAGTACATTTGAACGTGAATTTGAACGAGTATATTTTTTTCGCATTGAACATAAACGAGAACGAATTCAATTTTTAAGTGAACGTTCTGAACACTGGACTATAGTTAATATATGAGTATAGTGAAAGCTTAGAATATGATATTTAAGAACAGGTTCTAGTATTCTAACCGAAACCCAAACCAGAACCCTTTTTTAGTTTTTAACATTTTTTTTTTTTTTTTTTTGGTTTAAAAACTAGAATCTATTATAATAAAATGTATTATTATTAACAATAATAATATAATTATTTATAATGTTTTGTTTTTAAAAATGTTTGAAATAGATACATACTACTTTCTAAAAGTACCTATTTAAGTAGTATTTTGAATACATTTCTTGAGAAAATATTTTAAACTCAAGGATCTACTCAAATGCTCTTTTAAAGTATATTTTGTAGTTCTGATTACAGTCTCGACTATATTTACTTGTATGTATTTCTATACTATGGTAGTTATAAGAAGCTTGTGTGTATATATTTATATAAGAAAAATAATTCTGCAATATTATTACAATAGCTATATATCTATTATAGACCTTGGTTCATTATATTAAATTTCATACAATTGAACATTAGTTTCGTAATATTACTATTATATTATATCAATATAAATATATTGCATCTCTAGGAGTTTGTCTTTTAAACGTATTAAAGTTTACAATGTCGATATGCTATACGTATTTTCTACAAGTCACTATGTAGGTACGATTTATTCGCGTACGTAAGTATAGTAGAGAAAGTAGTTATCACATAACCAAGTGTTCGTCTACATCCTTAAATAATAAACTAAACTACCTATAGCTATATCCAAATTAATGATGGAAAAATATGAATTATATATTATGTTATTATCGCCCAATTCTTCCATTTACATTTGAATTGCATATACATAGGTATATTATTTTTAAACATTTAAATTTTTATATAGGATTTTTAATAAAAAAATATTTATATATAGGTAAATTATAAGATAAACGAATATCCAACAACTAAAAAGTTATTAAATACATTTTAAAAGTAAGCTATTTTTTATTTTTCATTAATTATCATAATTGTTTATTATATAGTTGGTTTTTATGTGTTCAAAAATTTGATTGAAAATATTGCTTAAGATGACGTCGCACCCGCATATTTTGCAGTCTCCGTTTATCTAAATGTAGTGTCCACGTTGAAATTATAGTTAAAATACCTATTACCAATTTTAAAAAAGAGAATATTTTCTAGAAAATGACATACATTTTTTTTTTAAATATTGTGTATCAAAGAAATTGCAGCGTTTTAAGTTTTCCTTTTTTTAAAATTTTGCTATATTGCTCATTAAATAAACGGAGACAGAAAATGCGGGTGCGACGTGCTCTTAAGAATTTATATAAACTATAAAACATCGTAGAAAGATAAAATAAAAATTAATTTATAAAATACAACATTATTATATATATAGTGTTATACATAGCAAAATTCGATGCATTTAAATATTAAAAAAATGTTTTATAAGTTCAATGGTTTATTTTATTTATTTATATATATATATATATATATTTCTAAGATATACAATTTATATATATTATATTATATAATTTATAATTGCTAATACTGGACTTTATTAATTACCTATATGTTTTGTACTAATATATTAGGCTAAATTAAAAACTAAAAATATGTATTATAAAATAATATTTATGTTAATAGAAAACAGGGACAAAGCAGTGTTATATTATTTTATATGTAAGGTATTTTTAACACTAAATGATTCTCTTATAATAATAATAATGTTTTTAATATAATGTTAATATTATAAGTACTTATTTTAATTATTTTTTTATTTAATAAATTATATGTCCAAATAAAAATTCTGATTGACATGAAATTTAGTTTATAAACTCTATTGGGACAATAATGAATCTATGAGTATAGAGTATAGACTTTTCATTTTTTCTATTACCAATTAATAACCATAATAAAATATTGTAAAATTATTTAAATGTTAGATAAGTTAATATAAATTATTATATACATATTATAAAATTTTATTGTATACTCGACTTAGGTACCACAAAATAATATGTACCATATATAGCACATTTTTTCTTTAATATAATTCACATTATTTATATATTATAGGCTATGATAAGTAACATGATTTTTTCCTTTTTTAATTTCTACACACAAATATAGACATTTTTCATATACTTTCCGTATACTGAGTATCTCATTTATTGAATAATAGTTACAAACTTCAATATTTGGAATTTTCAGTTTTTATCGTTATTTTTACTTATTTCTTTGAGTAAAATTTTCTGGAAATTTTATACATATTTTCTCCGATTTTGTTCTATATTTTTTCCAATTAATTAGCGATTTAATCGTATAATATATACTCAGATAATATGTCATATATTATACAGTTATAATTTAATGTTTAAAAGCAAATTGTTCACTACGCGTACTATTTTAATAATATCATTAGAAAATAAAATTTACTTAGGTACCAAATTACAGTCTACGTTCAGGTAAGATTAATTTAAATTAAAAGAAGTGGCTTATTAATAATAAAAACACATGTTCTTACATATACTGATTTAACTCCTACATAATTGTGTGTTTTTGAATTTTTCATTTGAAAATATAGGTGAAATAATAGACAGCGTTTAAACGTAATTTATTATCTTTTATTATGCGTTCACGGGTATAGCGTATTAAAAAGAAACATCGAAACACCAATAATACGCTTTTAATGAGAATTATATTTAAAAAAAGTATTTCAAGCGTTTAAAAGGAGGTAGTAAAAATGTAGAGAATATTTAATTGAGATCAATTAACGATTTTTAAGGGAAGAGCAAAAAAAAAAAAAAATATGTATAGGTATATATTTATAATATTTATATAAATATAAATTAATGACATGTGAGCTTGATTTTCTATATTTAGGTAAGATGATATTTTGATCCCGTACTTTTTCGATTCGTGGATCAAAATATCCCAACTGCATGGAAAAAGTCTTCCGTGGATCTAAATTTAAACACAAATATATCACTGAAATTTTGCGAATTTAAATGTCCTTGGTTATTTTTTACGGATTAAAATGTGACCACAATATATTAAATATCTTTATAGGATCAAAATATCTCAGTATCAAAAATTTCATGGATCAAATTATCCATTTACCATTTATAATTACGATATATACATGTGCATATAATGTTACCTATAGGTAGTATCTTTTTAGATTTCGATTCTCAGTTTTTTTAAGATTCTGATTCCATTTTTGGTTTTTGAAAAATAAAAATTAAGAGTTATGGTTTTAATATGAATTCTGGTATTAATCCATTTAAAATATATATATACACTAAAATGTTTCCTTTTTGTCTTCATAGATATTTTCTATTTTCTATAGATATGCATTAATGTATTTAATATAAAAAATATGTTATTTGAGTTTTTACAGTATATCAGTATTTAACCACGTCCCCGTTTTAACCCATAATGTTCTATTGTTATTCATTTTATATTAATTGTTCATTTGTTATTTGTTTATTTAATAAATAATATTATGCAATAAAAAAAGCAAAAGCTAATGGGCAAAAAAATTTCATGATATGCAAAACTAATGTGAATTCTAATATATGATTTATTCATGACCTATATTTATATAAAAATTTAGTACTGAAAAAATTTATAAAAATAAATTAGTGTTGGTTATAAGGTTAGTCGTTAAAAAAATTAATAATTGATAAAATTAAATTGATAATCTTTGCAATTTTATCCCTGTCTGCTTTTTGAAAATATAGTGTATAACTTACGAATTATGAAATAAAATGACCATAGTATACCAAGGAACGTATATGTTTAAATTTTGAACGTTGAAAATGTATTTATTCTTAGTTTGTGTATAAATGAAAAAAAATATGCTTATAGAAATCATAAAAACTCCGAATATTTAAGGTCATTCAAAAATAGCCAAAATATGCAATAATATGCTACAAAATTATTTAGAATTTTAATGATGATTCTCCATATAAATACTGACAATAGACAAAGATTTTTTGTATTCCTGTAGAATATCGGTATTACCTTCTCCTCCCATTGACCATTATATTATGAATATTAAAGTAATAATTTTAGTAAACTGTTTTGCTCTTATTCAAATTATTAATTTATTCTCAAAGAAAAAACGTAATACTGAATGTATATAACCGGAATAAATATGTGTTATATAATGTCTGTTTTTCTCATCATTATTACGATTACGTAATAAACTAGTTGGTATAATCATTTTTTAACATTGAACTTGCAAGATTTTCTTCATTATTATTATTATTATATGTGAATATCTGTCGACAAACAAGGAGGACATTATCGCGATCATCATGGGATATGTTTTCGATACGTTTAGAATATAATTATTATGACCCGGTGCGATTATCGCCGAAGAACAATCGAGTCTCCATATAATATCTTCAATAATGTACGTCATTCTTGAAGTCGTATTTGCCTTGGGACTACAGAAATACATTTAAGAGAACGCTATACCAACCATATTTTATGTATTTTTAATGTAATTTCTGTATAGGAAATTTTCAAGAAGTTTTTTGAATAACGAAAATTAATACAATTGAAAAAATGTTAAAATAAGTTTTAAAAGTAATCTAAAAATTATCTCATATCTGTACCACTTTTTATTGTTGTGTAATCACGATATTTGTTCAAAAACTACTGGTGGCTTTCTGTCTCGGTTTGATCAAAAATTATGATAAAATATTTATAATTACACTAAATAAAATATGGGAACTTAAACTAAGACCGTACATAGACTTTTTATTCGATAAGTATATTTAAACATTTCAAATTTGTGATTGTAAAACGTCAAATTTACAAATTTTCAAATTTAAAAAAATCATTTTAACTAAAATGTTTGCCCATAGTAGATATTCTCGTCCATCATATTTTGTTTAAATTTTGAATCAACGATAACTAGGTGAGAAGTTGTAAGTACTTAGAAAGCGAGAATGTGTTTAAATGCCATTAAAACGCATGTATAAAGAGTCCATTTAAGCTGATTACACGCAGAGCGATTCGTTCGAACACGTTCGCCTTTCTGATATCGCGATGATAATATTATCATAATAATATGATTATAATAATTAAAACGCCGACTCGGTATGCATTTACACAAGCACACGTTGTCGCGTTGAATTGCGCTCCCTATTGCTTGTTTATTATGGCTCATTTTTTCATCATTTTTGCAAAACGTGTTCACTACGTATATAACTTGAAACATTATTTTTTTGTATTCAACTCTAAAGGCGCGTCCACACCAAGGAAACATTGTCGCATACATGTGTTGCCGCCATTGTCGCCGATAAAATTTCGAAAATGTTTCTAATAATTTTGTTTCCAACTTTGTTGTATACATTTTCGCCGACAAAATTTTGTTTCCCGACTAGTGGCGGTAAACATCAAAAGATGTATCCGACATTGTCGGAAACAATGTATCTGCACGTCCAGACCTGTGCAAATTTGTCGCCGATAAATTATTTGAAGCCCATTGGGAACTTGGCAGAAAGCCAGTCGTGTTGTGTCGTCGTGTCTGTAGATCAGTCGTGTATTTAATTTGTTTTAATTAATTTATTTGTTTTACGTGAATATTAATAATACTATAAATTATAATATTATGGAGTGGCCTAAAGAAATGGTCTCTCAGTTAATAGATTTATACCACGAGAGACCAGTGTTATGGGATACAACATCACCCAATTATAAAAATAAATTTCAAAAAAATGACGCTTGGTCAGAAATATCAAACATTTTTTCGCACACAAAATCACGCACGCTGCTGCGGCAATTATAATGTCATTTTCGTCCGACATCTTTAGACTAAATGTATTTTGGTGTGGACGTGCGCCTTTTTCAACTTTGTTGCCGACATTTTTTGATACATTTAAAACAATTTGTATCTGACAATGTATGCGACAATGTTTCCTTGGTGTGGACGCGCCTTAAGGTTGGTTTTGCAGTTTCCCATAGTTCCTTCACTCATCTCTACTACCATTATATCGTTAAGTCTTTGTAATTTCTTAGTTCCGCGTCCGATATCATCTTTTTGATGTAAGATGTTCTTGGTCTAAAACCGAAACTTACGGATATTTAACACAAATTTACAAATACCTATTCAGAGTTATCCATTCTCTGTTTATTGAGTTTGGGTATTCGTTTTATTAGTTTATTGGTTTTTGTTCATTTAGTTTTCTATTTATTAAACATGGAGAGTTGGACGACGTTGAAACCGTAGCAGTTGCATACGTATTGTATAAACGTATAATTAAGAAAACCGAAATTCCAAAAGGCGCGCTTTTGGGTTCATCTCATGAACCTCAGAAGGCCTCAAAAATGATGATTTTAAATGCATTTTATAGGACGTTGAGAGGGTACACACCCGGAAGAGTGTGCCAGGTACTACCCCGAATGTTTATACCGACATTCGACCAATTGGTAAATGGGTAAAAATGATTTAAAATAAAACTATGCCTCTAAAACAGTTTTAACATTTACCATGAATTAAAATACAAAAATTAATAAATAAAAACAATCGCGTCTACCCGTGTTTCGTGCTTGCCGTGTGCATACGTACACGTTGGAAATACTTTGTTTGATTTTTGCGTTCGAATACGCGCTGAAATTAAACATGCGCGACCGAATGCTTGCTGCGTTTCGCCGTTAAAATACATGCGTTTAATTTTTAATTACCTATCGTGTTTTAATCACCTTCGATATCAAAATACAAAAAAATACTGTATATTATAATATACAAATACAGTTTCCTTTCGAGTGACATATTCCTGTGTTTGTGGCAATAATATGTAGTTTGACTGCTTATCCGCAATTTAAGTTATAGGTATACCTATTTCGCACTGCGCGAAAAGTAGAAGACGTCAACGCCTTTATCCCAGTTATAGCGTACCTACGTCTTTCTATACGCGGAATCTCTGATCTGAGTCAAGGCCATATATATATGTATTTATTATATCATTGTTCGATGTGATAAAACATATTATAATAAAAAAAAAACATTAGTTTGAATATCTAATATGCGATCACTAAAAGTCACTATTATAATAACTATTTTTGAAAATTTTTATTTTAAAAAATTTCAAATTTTGAAAATTTTCATTTTTCAATTTTACAGATTGATAAAATAGGGAGAAAAAAATGTACGTTATATGTAATGGTTCACACTTTGTTAAATTAAATACTCGTACATGTTATAGCTAGGCACTTGCATATTTCTTGAATTTTAAATATAAATGTAATATAACTAGTTTAAATTAATTTACAAATATATATATATACACTTTTTTTTTTCGAATACAATGTATTAATGTTTTAACTACAATAACTACATAATCAGTACATAATTTTTAAAAAACTTCCTATGGTATATAAATATAAAAAAAATTCTCATAATAATAAGATAGTTAGCTAGAGAATAAAAAGATTCTATGTATATTAAAAACCGTTGTTTTTGATATATTTGTAATTTCTATAATATGTATAATATGTCTAATATATTGAACATTCTATAATTTCAAAACATCACAGACTATGTTTTTAAAATTAATATGAAATTCTTTATACATATTTAAATCATATACGCTTGGTGAAATCTTTTTAAGTATACAGAAGTAGTAAATCTAAATATTTGAAAATTCTCGTTTATCTTATAAGAGTTGGTATTTAATTATAAAATAAAAATTATTTTTTTCTATTGATAGTTACTAGAACGGCACTATTTTTGAATGGTTTTGAATTAATTATGGTTTATTTTGCTATTGTCAATGAATTATAAATGAATCTAGATTTTGTTGAAGGTGTCACGTATTAATTGAAGGACAATTATTTTCTATTGATATGATTTTGAAGAAATATCATAATTACACTATTATGTATGAAACAAGTTAGGAAAATCTCACTGTACAAGCATGCAAAATTTCCTGTTTCTAAATGTATTATTACCTAGTATATATTAGTTAATTTACTAAATAAATACAATAAAGTTATATTCCATAAGAATTTTTAAAACTTTATACGATTACCAAGTAAAAAATATTAACAAAATATATTAAAAACCCTAGAAACACAATAAAAGTGTAAATATTAATAATGGTAACCATAATATGGCAATGAATAAAAGAACAGACGGACGTTTGAAAAACACGCGACCGTATTAGATTTCCCGGTTTCTATCTTCCTAGTGGCTACGACCACAAATTTTAAGGACGGTCGAATGTCAAATCAACAATCTTCATAGTAACTATGAAAACGCACCATAAGAACAGAATGTATATACATATATACATGTTTTTGCGTAGACCGTTACTTACATAGGTATTTACTTATAAACTATTTTTAAAATCAATAGTTTTAAATTATCAAAATATCCTTGAAATTTTCTATATAACAATATACAATATATACCCCTTTAAAACGTACATATTATAAATAACGTCCTCTTACAGAGGATTCCGTATATCATCGTTTTGCATATTATAGTCAATTTCAATATTTTTGAACAATCTTTAAAAAAAAAAAAAACAACATTTGAAAAAGTAAATTACAAAATGAATCGTGTCTATATCTTTCTTCATATTGTTATGCATTATCATGCTATTCGCACGAAACCATACATTCTTTTGGCCGTATATAATTTATACAATAAATTGACTTCCTAAACGATTCGAATCGTATAAATTAATTTCATCTGTGTCTGAAATTATGTTTATAAATTAAAATAATAAATAAACAAATGTTCATAAATTCATAATTAAAATTGTAATAATATTATATTATGAAAGCAGTCCAATATAATTTGTCCAGACAAAAAAAAAATACGAATTTAGTAGACTTTTAAGTTATCATCGATAAATTTAATTAAAAGTTTTAGTTTTAGTTGATTATTCATTATTCATAATGGTCTTATAATAATAATAATATTATAATTCATCGATTTTTGATTACCAAAACTCCAACTACATAAATTGTAAAGTCATTATAATTAAAATACATCTATTAGACAGTCATTTTAAAAATATTTGCTTATAAACATTTCACACGAAAAAAATTATTAAAACATTTAAAAAAAACAACTTTAAAACAGTAAAAAAAAATATCGTTTAAAATGTTTTAATTTTCAACCCTAAGTTAAATCCGTACTCTGAAATTTTGAAGTGTCTAGAATATTCGAATTTATGAGGTAATAACCATTTTAACCCGTTTTTATTGCCATTTTTAGAAACTTTTTTCTTATGTGTTTATCGAAAATGGAAATGTGTGAAATAATTGAATTATGACATCAAATCTTCTGATCGAAAAATATAAAATAATATACATCATCTTAAAACTAAGAAATCTTTCGCTCTGCTTACAATCTATAATATTTTGTTCATCACCTAAATTAATTTTTAGAGCATTATCGTAGATTTTTTAAGTTATCAACACTCTTTAGTTATAATTGTTAATAAATCCTCTCTAAAAAAATGTATTATAAATATTTAATAATTAACAAACAATATTTTTTGATTTTGGAGGATTTCAGTATCGGGAAGACCTCTCGTAAGTATTAAGCATTTAAATTTAATACGCAGTGGAACTACAGTATAATAAGTCATTTTTAACATCCATTACGTTTTATTACATCCATTACGCCACTCATAATTAGAATACATATTACGCGGGAAATATTTATTGAATTTAAAAAATCAAAATGTGTACATTTTATAAAAAAGACAGAAAAATGTTATACTCTGAAAATATATAGAATGACAATTGTATTATATTGTATTATATTACAATTGTAACATTTTACAAAAATGATTTATATTTCCCGAAATATAGCCTAGTTGGCTCGTAATAAAATATATCACCCTATATTTTTGCCAATTTATTATAAATTAAATTTAAGTATTTTACAAATTACTGTTTTTTTTTTCGAGGCTTAAATAAAACAAAAAGTCATTTTGGATAAATTTAATATTAAGTATATTGGTTTTTTTTTCAAGTTTATAATTATTAATTACATAAAATTATTTTTTAATGGCTCATAAAACTTGTTTAAGTGCACGATTGAAAATATCAAAAAACGGCTACCGTAGTGCACTGCTTAATCATTTTATTTTTTGTATAATCTTTCTACGATATTTTCAAGTCTATAAAAATGAGAAATACAAATATGTATAATATAATAAGTAAATAAAAAAAACCAATGATATTAAATTATAATATGGTACCGAATATAAATTATTTTTAAATTGATAGATTTTCATTTTTTTTGCAAATGTCAATAATGTGTGACAGTGTCCTCTAAAAAAAATACCCCTATTTTCGGGAAACGAGTACAGAGGAAAATTATTGGCTTTCTGATCATTGACTAAATATACCTTGTCTTCCTTGCATGATTATACTTCTATCCTACATACTCTGAGTCTTGTCTTTGTAACCAAGAAAATCGAAATTACTGTCCAATGTCCTTTCTTGTAAAATGAATTCCCTTAAATTATTATTATTATTTAGATTCAAAATTCCAATTTGTTGTACTTCTGTACTTTTCAAACTTCACATTATTCTACAAGTGTATTAATAAAAATTATTAAAATATTTTTCAATAAATGTTAAGTTTTCAATTTACTTGAAATTTTCTATATAAAGCTCTTAAAAGAGCACTAAAGCATGTTATTTCCTTGAATGAAGCCACACCAATGATTTTCAGTAGTAAAAATATATTTACAATAAAATTAAATAACACTTAGGTATATTCAAATGTATAGAAAACAATATTTTAGAGATGATCTCATAACGATTTTGCAAAATATTGATTAACAAAACGTTACAGTGATTTCAAAACTAAAAAAAAGGATTTTTGTACATTCAATATTGTGCTAATGAATATCATAGAGATAAAAAACCTATGACATAGTATCAAAAATGTTGTCTTTTAAATACTTTATAACTTTTAACTCTAAAACCATTTTGTTTGTTTTTCATAAACCTATTTTTGAATGAATGTCGTGGTTACACAACAATAGAATATGGTAAGAATATGAGACAATTTTTTAAATATATTTTAATATTTTAAAATTATTGAATTTTTGTTTTTCATAAAAATTGCTCATACAGAACCCTTTTAAAATAGCCGCGCTGACATTTTCTTAAATATGGTTTTATTTTCTTAATTTCCCATCACAATTATATTATGTTAAAATATTCCTTAGACAACAAATCTGTTTTCCGGAATTTTCTATACCTCTGTAATCTGCATGCTGCATAACTGTTACCTAAACGGATCTCTTTCCATCCCAATTTTACCTGTAAATAGTAATTAATTATTCCGCAATTAAAAATAGTAGTTTTTAAAAACGATTTTAATAACGTGAATTATAAACACTGACAACTATTTGCTTGTCTTTGTTTATAAAAATGTTTTTTTTTTTTAATAAGATTCTATAAGTCTAAAAAAACACTCAACCTAGAGATATCGAAAAAAAAAAAGTGGTCAGAAATATATTTTATAGATATTTACGAGTATAATCGAGAAATTAACATTTTAAATATAATTTTTTTGAAAAAAAATTAAATTTTTATAATTAATGGCAGATTAATTATTTTGTTTAAAACATTACAGTCCTAACTTTATTCTGTATAAACATCAAACTAAAATATATTATTTCGTATAGTTTGATAAAATATATATATAAATTGTATATGGTACTAGCACAGCTCTATTTTTTTAATTACTTTTAAAATACATTGAAATATTTTTAATTTGTTTGATTACAAAACCCCTTTAAAATTAGGTGTGTGGTGTTCTCTAAAGTAATTTGTTGGTTTTATGAAATGTTATGACGAAAATATATGAAAAATACAAAAGTTTTGATATTATGCTATTGAATAAGTATTTATAAATATGTAATTAATTATATTTAAAAGGACGTCATAACTAAAAATTTTCAATGAAAAACTTGCAATTACATTTTTTATTTTACCAACTTAAAAACATGTTAGAAACACAAAATAAAAAAACAAATTATAGGTAATAATATTATCTAACAACCTAAGACGCATATTTTCGATATCTTGATTTTTTTTTTTTAATTTATAATTTAAAAAATTTTATTTTTGGAAAAATCTGAGAAATTAATTTTTTAATAACTCATAAAACGTGTAAAAATTCACATATCAAAAATCTGCTACATAGGTTGCTAGATGGTTTTGTTTTTTTATAATAAATTTTTCATTTTCTTTCTACGATATTTTGAGATTGTTAAAAATGAAAAATGTGGAAACATATTGTTTCTTAACAATTATCGCACTTAGTCAACAATAAAAATGTTATTAACACAATACAATTTTTAATTAATTCTAAAATATACTCAAATTATTGAATTTTAATTTTTCTTAAAATTTTATGAAAATTGCAAAATACAAAACTCCCTTGAAAATTGTGTGTACGATGTCCTCAATAGAATACACACATTTATAATACAATATTAATGTATTTTATGTTTTTAAATTATAAATTTAGTGTTTATAAGGAATTATGGGTAGGCAATTTTTTCTCATATGTGCATAATATGTAGTCGGACACAAGTTGTATTTTGGAGGTCAATTTTTAAAACTTACCCAAGACCTACAGACTTTTTTCATTGATGACTTTTAAGTAATTATTTATTGATGTTTTAAAATGAAAATTTTTGTATAATATAGACTTTAAAGTATTAAATTAAAATAGTATGTATTCAGGGCTAGAATACGATCACATTTTTAACTAAAAGTGACATTTTGTTACTTTTTTTTTTAAACAAATGATTTCAATTATTCCATTGATATGATATACCATTTTAAGTATGTCATAAATTAGGCGTATGCAAATTTCGACACCTATCTATCATTTCTATGTATACACTTCAATATAGTTCGATCATATATTTTGTTCATTTCAAAAATCATACCCCAAAAACATTGTACATTTTTTAAGAATTTTCATTCAAGCAAATTTTAAAATCAGGAATGTCATAAATTTCACTATAGACAAGAAAACAGATTCTAAGGATCTTTAAAAAAAGTTCTAGTCAATTCGAGTATTTTCAAGGACGTTTATATGTTTCCCTGTATATAGGTGATACATAAATTTACTCGTTTTTTCGCTACGTACCTACATAAATAAATTATAATAACATATGTTTTACTTTTTTTCATTAACTCTTATGGTTATGATAAATAATTGTTAGGTTATTAAATTAAAAATGGATTATCGTTCTTGTGTAATAACAGGTATATTAGGTATGATAAATAGAACTAGAATTAGTATATATTTGTATATTTTTTACTGGTTAATCATAAATAGATATGCTAAATTAACTTATACACTATACATTTCATATATTTTTTAACTAAATAATACGACAGAGTTTTCAGTACATGTATTGACATTTTTCAACATTTTAAGTATATAAGGCATAATTCGTACAAATACGTTTTAATGCATATATCTATTTTGGCAATAATATATAAATTTGGTTAATTTTTTCTACAAATAATGAAGAATAAATATTTAAAATACCTGTGGATTAAAAAAAAAAAAACAGAAATTATTATATACATTATTTTTACTACATATTATAATCCAATTGTCCCTGCATTTATTTGAAAGTTTTTTCTTTAAAATCACATTTTCCAGCCTTTCATAATACTTGAATATTTTTTTATAAAACCCCCCTCCCCATACTATCCATAATGCGTTGGGGTTTTCTCCATATTTCACTTCTGAATAGATTGCAAATGAAGTTTTTTCTTTTTTAAATCCCAAACAAAATCAAATATCGGGTAACTTTTACTTTGATTTTTTGGGTCATAAATTATTTTTTAAGAGAATTTTTAATAATTTTTTTTAGATCATCATCACCGCGTGTATGTATGTATTTATAAATATGTAGAATTATTTGTAAACTTTATTCAGCAGCATGTGAATATAGGTGTATGTCCCTATAGTATACATATTTATTACTTATAAATAGATAAATATAGATGTGAGGTCGGTAAATTTTACCTGTTTTTTTACCTGGTAAATTTTTTTTTTTACCGTACTTAAAATTGATCCTTCATTTTAAATGTTTTTACTCTTGTAATCATTTTTATTTAGCCTTATAAAATGTATAATATAATGAATAATAATAATATCAATAAAATGTCCTTTTCCTTTGAAGAATGTTAGGAGTAAATAGTAAAAATGAAAAAAAAAATGTATATATTTAGACGACTAAATAATTCAAAAAAATAATAGTTAAGTTAATGTGGTTATAAAATAACATACAAAATTCACTTGTAAAAAAGGATAAAAACCTATATGTATATATGTAAACCAATTTACCAAATTTTACGTATCTAATTTTTACCGATAAATTTGCCTATATCTATATATCTCTACCTAAATATATATTATTGACTTAATTGAGCTGTATGTATTAGAATATAATAATTAATGGAAGCCACGGTCGAATCTGTAATTTCTAATAAAGTAATATATATACTTAATAATAATCAAAAAAATGTATAATGAAAATTAAACATAACATTATAACTTAATTTAAATATTTATAAACATCTAATTAAGATTTAAGTGCATTTTTAAAAATCATTGTTAAAAATGAAAATTTGTTTAAAAAATCTACTTTTTTATATTTTAAAAGTAATAGATACTAAAAATTTTAAGTGAAATTAGTTTTCTAACCTGGTATTTTTCAAAATATTTATGGATAACTCAACTCAATCAATGATGGAAATAGGTTTTTTTTTGTCCGTGTATAAAACTCGTCACAGAGAACCCCCTTAAAAGTTATATTTATTTATAGTTATGTATATACTCGTATACATTTTTTAATAAAATTATGATTATCTATTTATTTTTAGCAAGTTCAAAAATTAACTATTAAAATTTTTTTTTATAATACGAGTATTATCTTTGACGATGCTTTTGATAACTGTATATTAATGTTTTTCCGCATACCTATATGATTGTTTTGACAAGTTTTACTCTTGCATTTAAATCTCAATCCACGTAGGTACCTAAGTATATGTTTTTTAAAAGTGATGGGATTCATTAATTGATTGGTTATGATTAAAAATATCGATATTGACGCTAAAAGCCACTAGTAGATAAAAAAATGTATCAAATGTTGTCGGAGGGAGTCTGGACCCAATAGACCTTCTTCAGATACGGCCTTGCTCAAAAGAGTTTAATACATTTTCCCACATTGTATTTTTAAATCTTAAGTACTCATTTATTCATAATATTAATTATTACATTTGAATTTCGATTGAAATATACGTATAACGAACACAAGAAAATCACTCCTCCGTCAATATATTCATTTAACTGAATGATTATGAAAAATGAACTATAGAAGTTAAATTAGTACAATGCAAATTTAAAGTAGATAAGTTAATTAGTTACTTAATAGAAAATATATTTAACTATAAGAGTTAAAAAAATTGCTTTTTAACTAAATACCTTTAACCTACTGTTTACATGTTGTTTATTTTTAATAATATGTATTTATGCATTCTTAAACGTGACAATCTTAAAACTTAACCTTAAAAATTACTTTTCTAAAACATGACTTTTCTATATGTTTAAGTATTACAGAATTTGGTTATTTTTATTATAATTATATTATGCACTATGCGTTGAACATAAAGTATAGTGATAATGTGTATATATATTAAGCTTGTTTCACGATATACGAGTATAAGTATAACATTGAGTGGTTATAATTAAAATACCACATTTTGCATAATTTATTGTTTAACAATGCTATATTTATTTATAAATATATATTAATTAATAGTTTTTATAATATTCGGCTATTATGGAAAACGCTTTATGAATAACAATATATTTATTAAAAAAAAAGTTAGAATAATATTTTCTGATTGAAATAAGAAACGGGTACATTATATTTGATAATACTTACTAATTAGTATTATAATTGTCATTATAAAAAATATTTTTTTCATAAAGTTTTACGTTTTCTAAGTACAATTTCTGTCCTAGTTATCATAAATTCAAAATTTAAACAGAATATAATAAATGAGAATATTTACCATGCATTTGCATAGTTTTTTTTAAGCTGAAACAATTTTTTACATTTTTTTCTGTAACTTGAACATTTGAACATTGGACGTTTTTCAAGTACCTACAGATTTTAAATAGTAAACTTATCGAAAAAAAACTATAGTCGGACATAGTTAAAGTAAATACTCATATATTTTGATGCATAATTTATTATTAAATTTGTACAAACCAAAAATGAATTCCAGGTGGGTTAGCTATAAATAAATTAAAAATTTATATACGATAATAATCTATTATATGTTAACTCCAAATTTTGTCGACGAATCGTCTCTGTACGATTGAGACGTTCGTTCCGAATATGTGTTGGTACGTCATATATTATGAGTCGAAATAAGTTACCTCCGTTATCTAAATAGTTTAAATACGAGAAATTTCGACCATTATAATATCATCCGAGTAAGATAGCTTAGTGGTCGATTGTTAAACGAAATTTCGATACGAATACACCCTTGACAGTTTTTTTTTTTTTAATTTTGTACCTAATTATAACAGGTACTTGTAGTTATTGTAAAAAAAAATATTTGCTATCAATAATATTTTCTTTTAATGATGGCCAAGACATAGATTCGAATTGACAGTTATAAAGATAATATGAATGTTCAATGTGTATTGTAATTCCCATTTTCCTACTTAATAGTTATTTTTTCGTAATGATTTTTATTTCATTATAGTAAGAGACTTTCAGAATTATTCTAAAAAATGTATATAATATTTTAAATTACAAATACAATGTTTAATAATTGTATATGTTTTATTTTATATTGTTGAATTAGTATTAAGTGCTAAACTGATTTATTAGATTCTGAGTTGAGCGAGGAATATATTGGTTTTACAATGATGTGTTTTTTTATGTTTAATAAAAATATATACTAGAAGAAAGGCTTCGACTATTAATACATCAATGATTACACATTTTCCGGTAGCAAATTGCGTCTAGTTGGTATTTTAAAGAATTTAATTTTTCAATAGTTTTTTAATGCGTTTGAAAAATCTATCAAAAACTACATAAATATTCGATTTTGTCAAAAACAATAATGGTTACCTATACTTCTCTGTAAATTCGAAAATAATTGTCCAAGAGTTCTAAGATTTTGAACAAATATGTAATTTTGAGCTATTTAAAACATTTATAGATTTTAATGTATTTATTGCATAAAACTGGTAATTATAGAATTTAGGACAGGATTTTATTTATTTATTTATATATTTTTTTTTTTGTTATAGACTTGAATTCTTACCAATTACTTATTTTATTACCATATTTAAATGATGAAAATGTTTAAAAATGGATTTTTCCAATGTTGGGCTATGTTTGTGTAAATATTGTGGGGTTTGAGGTCTGAGGTAAATTGCTACCAATGGCTCATTTTTTAATATCCCGCCTTGACAATTCCTTTGTACGCCACTGATACTGCAGGCACAATAGTGCTAGAACTAAATTTTTAAAGAGGAGCAAAGAAATCCTATAAGTACCTCACCACCCAAAAATATTTATGGGGGAGGGGATGGTAAAATTTGGAAAAATAATATAATACTTCTCTTCAAAAATCTTAAAGTAAACAAAAAAAATAGTATTTTTTCTGCTACTTACTTTTACCAACTAAAATTCCGAAAAATACATGATTCAAACGTGAAAAGCCAAAAAAAAAAAAAGGTTATCAACTTTTTTCTACTTTTGCCAATTGCTTTTCAGTACCCGAAAAAAGACCGTGCCCTCGTTATCATTTCTTTGTATAATAATCACTAAGAAGTATAACAAATACAAGTGATTTATAGTCATAATTTTGTCAAACTTTTAGATCTAAATCATATTTTGTTTATTCACAATGACTTGTATTTGTGCATGCGGACCATGAAACGCAATAATTTTCACTCATATGACATGCACGTCACACGAAAGCACTATATTTATTGCTTATTTCAAACTCCTTAAAAACGATCTATTTGCCATTTTTTACTGTTATACATATACATACCTATCAATTTATATTTTAGATATAACTGCATATTACATCGCCTGAAGTTAAAATAATTTTATAAGTTAGTAGTAGTACCAACTGACCGGCGACTACCGACCACCGCCCACCGTAAAATATGGAAGGGGACGGTCTCCCCTCTTTGAGTATAGGTTCGGCGCAACTGGCGCACCACATACGTACTGCAGTATTCTACTGCTAGAAACTACCACAGAATAAAAGAATCAGAATGGTCTAGTGATGCACAAAGCAAGACCAAGACCAAGACCATGGCAGTCTTGGTCTTGGTCTTGGTCTTGGTCTTGCAAAATTCTTGCAGCCTTGATTTTTTTTTTTTTACCAAAGTTATAAATAAGAATAAATAATGTATTTATACGTACACAAGGGGGGGATACAGGGAGTAATGGGGTAATTCCCCCCCTCCGTTCACAAAAAATAATTAGGTAGATACCTGTGTAGTTGACTGTTTTCGATAACACCGAACTTTCAAAAAATAGTAGAATATCTGTTTATCCATATAGGTATTCGATAAACGATAATAATCATTTCCGAAAATATTACAATAGGATATTGATGATTGTATTACGAGAAATCTGTAGATTTGGTGTTGAATTATAAATAATGTATACCAAGAAAAAAAATGTAATAAATAACGTGTTTAATTCATTAATTTTTATTTTATTTAAAAGCAAGACTTGCAAGAGTCTTGCAGTCAAGTCTTGGTCTTGGTCTTGGTGTTGCATTATAAGTCTTGGTCTCGGTCTTGGTCTTGCATACATTTTTATTTCAGTCTTGCTATGAAATAGTAAAATCTTGGTCTTGGTCTTGCTAGCTCTAGTACAGTCTTGGTCTTGATCTTTGTCTTGCATTTTTGCAAGACCAAGACCGAATTTGCCCATCACTAGAATGGTCTTTGATAAGAATTTACACAGGCAGCATAGGACAGCGGTGAAATCAGTCACCATGTTCTCCATTGTTTGTACCTACTGTGTTTATATCACAGAATAACAGGTTCATACCATGATATTCTGAGAAATTAATGATAAGTAGCATAGAACAGTATTGATAATGTGTATTATGTTATAAACAATGATAACATGGCATCCGCAGACATGGCGACTGATTTTGTGATATCGGCTTAGTATCCAACTCCTAAAATTACTGACAAACTTGTGGGTGCGGATACACTGAAAAAAGTATGGTTGGAATAATTATTTTTTGGTTGTCTTACACCAAAATTATACGGTGGTATAGTGACAGCCATAGTTAGGTTAACCTAACCTAACCTAACCTAACCTAGGGTAGAATAACCATATAGGTAGGTATGTTTATATTATTTTGGTTATTTTAACCATATATTTAGTTGTTTTACCAATAATAAAAAGTTATTTTAACTATACAGAAAAATTATTTTTACCATTTGATTAATTCATCTTTACTATGTTACCCAGTAAAAAATATTTGAAAAAATAAATGCAAAAAGATAACCCTCGGTGAAGAGATTCGAACTCATTATCTCTTATCTACTATACCTAATCAGTATAAATATAACCTACCTATCTAAACTATCCTATTCACTAGACTACAACATCAGTTGGATTTTTTGTATAAAATATAAATATTTAAGCGAATTTATGAAAATGATGAATTATTAAAATAATTTTAATTATGTTTATATAAAGTTTGATTTTAAAATATTTCAAAATTTAAATGTCAAGAAAAAAATGCATATCGATTTTTTTTTGTCATTAATTATTTTTGTACCTATCAATAATCTATTTCTATAAAATAAGTATTATATATAATTATTTTAATCAATATAGGTACAATAATATTATTTTTTCATTTCAAAAGTAAAGTATTATCTTTTTTCGTAAAATGTTTATTATCGATTATTATAATATATTTTGTGAACA
The DNA here is from genome assembly GCA_025469235.1 of Pemphigus obesinymphae. NCBI lineage: Eukaryota > Metazoa > Arthropoda > Insecta > Hemiptera > Aphididae > Pemphigus > Pemphigus obesinymphae. Next base: position 66,205 of record JAIPRL010000243.1, on the reverse strand, counting down.
TTACCTATATTACTTTATCCATAATAATTGATAAATAATACAATCTAGTTTATGAATCACTAGATTATGATTTGATTTCTACGCCGTTTTATCACGGATAATATAAATATTATTATTATTATTATATTAATAATATTATTTTCAAATTATCTGTGGTCTGCAGACTTTAAGTGTTATTAATTAATTTGTTCGTAATTTAAAAAAAAATTGTACATAAAATATTTATTAAAATTTAGCAGAACTGTTGTATTGAGGGAACGAGGTACGTGTGGTATCAATTAAATCATAATAAAATTTCACAAAAGAAAATTGATATAGGTATACCTATATTATATATTTTATCTATAGAAAAGTCCAATATACTATTATTTTATTTCTTTGCCGCTAATTTTGTTTACTATAATGCTTTAATGAAGTTTTTTCCTGGTTGTACCGAGAGGTGCGAATAAATAAATATTAATAAATAATAATAACACGTACAATATAGGTCGTTTGGTTGTTCGACAAAAAAATTACACGGGTATAGACATAGTAATAATAATGTTTGTTTGTTTTTTTTTTTTGAGAAAAGAAAAATCATAATGGACCCAGCTTAGGTATGTACACGGGAAAAAATTTTTCCGGTATGGTAAACGGTAATTGGTAAATAGTATGGTTCGATTTACCACAATTTCGTTATAATGACTATAATAGACAGTGCCGGATCTAGAGAATTTATCGCCCGGGGCAAAAATAATTGTAGCGCCCCTTTTTAAATTTTAATAAGCAAAAAAAAAAAAAAATTCCTATTAAAATATAAGTGATCAATGGGACCTCACTTCCAAAAGCGGGACGAAAAGTTTAAATATTTTTACATTTTGCGCCCCATCATAATGGCGCCCGGGGCAAGTGCCCCGGTTCGCCCCTCCCCTCTAGATCCTGGCACTGATAACAGATAATATATGGTTAGAATAAGTCGCGTAATCACTATACAGTTATTTTATATTATAGTGTTACATTTACTGTATAAATATTTACGATGACTGCGCTAAATACAATATTATTTGTCCTCCGTTTAACTGTATAATAATATTATTAATTATACAAATGATACCTATGTGACGAATAAAAAAAACAACTAATTTGTCATTATATAACATATTAAATAATGGATAAATTGGAAATTATGGTAAATCGAACCGTATTTCCGACCGTTTACCATACATACCTACCTGATTTTTCATGATTTTTCTATTGTCGAAAAAGCAAACATTATTATTACCATATACCCGTATTGTACGTATTGTTAATATTATTATTATTATTATTGTTAAATTGTCGTGCGTTTGCAGGAGTGGGACGTGGAAAAAGGTCCGCCCGGTGTAGAAAATCTCCGCGGTGGCATCCCGGCCGACCGCGACGAAGGCAACGGCGGCGGCGGCGGCGGCGGCGATTTACGGTCGGCGGAGGTCGACGACGTTCGGCGGCAACGCGACGACGGCAATAGTAAAAGTACCGGTATCGGCGGCGGCGGCCGGACGACCAACGGGGGCGGTCGCGTCTCCCGAACGCGCCGAGCGGTGTGCGCCGCGGTAAAAGTCATCGCCGTCACTGTCGCGCTCACTGTAACGTGCGCGTTCATATGGTACACAATGGGCCTACCGTTCCTGTGTCAAGTCGTCGTGGTCGCGTTCATCGCGTTCGTCGCCAGCGGCGGTTATAAATTCATCTACCTGGTATACCGCACTGCGCCCAGAGACGTCAAGTGAGTCGCACGTTTTAACATTAACGACGGATTTTATCCATTTTTTTTTTTTTGTTTTCTACACAATTTCCCTCCTCCTTCCCGTCTACATATATATATATATATATATATATAATATATATACCGGTTTTTTTTTCTCTATAAAAAACCTCTAAGGCCCCTTTTTTTACGAGAAAAAAAAAACGTTTTTTTTTTTTTTTTCTTTACGTTTCATATACCTATATCGCTATATACGCGATGATGATACGATATATTGATAATATAATTATTGTAGTATTAATATTGTTTATTTTTTTCTTGCCGAAAGAACCGGCGTTGTCGGATTTTATAAAACAACGCGCAGTAATATATTATATAGCAACAACGACCGGCGGGCGACGTGCTGCGGCAGTTGGCGAGCGCCGCATTCCCGCGCCGACGTTTATAATATTATTATAAAAACAAAATATCGCGACGAATTGTTTTTGTTTTTTTTTTTTTGCCTCCTCTTCCCCCCCTCACGAAGCTCTGACTGTATATTATTATCGTTACGTGTCGAAAATCGTCACGTTATATCCCCCCCCCCACCACCACCACCATATGCGTATAACGTGGTATAGCTATTATAGGTGGTATCCTATTCTCCTTGATAATTATATTTTTTCTTTTTTCAAAAACGTAATATTTATTACCTATTATTAGGTAGGTATACTATACGCCTATTCGCCTTGATAATTTTTTTTTACTCTTCTGACAAACGTATATATTTGTTAGAATATTATATATTATATATTATTAACGTATACAATAGAAATGAAAGCGGATGTAAAAAAATGATTTTTCGAAAAAAAATTTTCGGGATCATTTAATTTTCGTACATAATATTATATACCCTACATAATCAACCGGACAAACCTCGATGTGCATATATGACATATACATATAATATATACTCGAACGTCCGTTAAATTATTACAGGTCGACTATATACGCGTATATGGTGCCGTATAATATGACTACGTCCTTGTATCGAATTCGCATCGAACGAAACGTTTTTTTTTTTTTTTTTTCTCACTACGGCCTGCTAAAATGCGTTTTGTGTTTTACGAAAATATGCTCACAACGTAGATAATATATTGTTATTAATAATAATAGTTTTTCTGCGACCTACTATTTGTTATTCTGCCGGATGGCCGGCTGATCGAAAATCACGGGGGCCACACGCTACTGTATTTAGAGAAAACTCACGTTCGCTGTCCAATAATTCGCACCGACAAAAAATAATAATAAACCTGATTGAATATCACAATATTACGATAACGATAACGGGTCAACCAAAACGAATATTTTTCTTTTGTTTTTAAATATGTGAAATGGTTAAGTTTATTATGTATTTTTTTTCTTTTCGAGTCGTCCAGTTTTTTGAGTGTCATTACCGTTTGAAAGTCAAGTAATACGTATAGGTACACAATTATTACCTATAAAAAAATTCATCTCGATTTGTACATGATATAATATATTATGTACAACCATGTATATACAAGTGTGTACACCTTGATTGACTTTTAAACGGACCGAACAAGTTCGAAAACTAGAATAATATACTATTTTAATGTGCAGCAAACGAAGGTTATCTAGGTTCCACTTAAAATAAATACCGGTTATATTTACTTAAAGAATTCAAAGTTATCATAATTTATAAATTGATACTTTTAAATATATTTATATACAATATTATATTATAGTCATTATATTATATTTATAATATATATATATTATATATTAAAATGCATTACCTATATAGCTATAGATAATCTGAGGGTAAAACTAACTTAACAAATATTTGTTTTTTGAATTAAAATTATGTTAATATTATATTTTATTAAAAAATATACTGAAAATCCCGTCCGAAAACGAAAATATTTTTATATAAACCATATATCTACAAGAAAACGTTTTTAAAAAAATTGCGACGACTAGAGGGATGGAATTACATGATTTAATGAGTTAATCACTTTTTCACTTTATTTTTTAATTAATTTTAATATTGTTGATACGGTTGTATTTTATTTCTAAAAATCCCATCTATTTTAAAATGTAAAGTTTTTTTTTTGTATTTAGCACTTGGACCTTTTCAATTTCGGATATTTACTAGATATGTATATACTTGCACGCATATAAATGTATATAAGTTATAAATATAACGTTAATTGGTAGTTAAAAATCATTTATAAGTTTATGATATATTGGTTTTATCCACAATATTATAATGTATTGCAGTATATAAATGTTATTATTATTATTATTATTATATACCTGCAGTTTCAGTTGAAAATAAATTTAACGAAAATCATAATCCTATTAAAATACGATATAAATAAAGAGACGTAAAGAAAAAAATCAGTTGAATTTAGAAATAACAAAATTTGTTGTGAAATTTTGGTACATTTGGACTTGAATGTAATCAATTTTTATTTTATAATAAACCCGTGTATATAGTAAGTTAAAATCTATCAAATAAAGTATAATACAACATAAGTTAAAATATATATTTAAAAAGCCGAAAATAATCGGTTTTAATTTGGTTTTGATTAGATTTCGATTAGTTTATAGTTTTAATGAAATTTTATTTTGAAAATACTTTCTTGCAATTGTATTCTTATAAACTACTTTGGTATTTTTTTTTTAAAAATACAAGAATGTTTTACAGTAAAAATACAACTAAAAAACATTAATAAATATATTATAATATTTTTATAAGTGCAGCGGAAAATGTCATAATATATTATCTAAAAATATGGTATATTATATTGATATAAAACGTTATTTTTAAAAATAGTATACTCATACTACAGTACTGTGTGTGTACATTAATTATGATGTTATGAAACTTATTATTTTCAACTTCATTATAAATATGCAATATTCTTCCAATACTTAGGTATTATATACTTATTATAATAATAAAGTTTCTATATAATTGTATATACAGTCATTAAAACTCCATTTCAATTAAATCTTAATCTATATTAAAATGTTATCGTTATATATTTTTTCAAAAATATGCTTATACAATTTTTAATTTTTCAACCAACCAAGGAGAAAATAAATTAAATCGTTTTTTTGATACCTATATAATAATGTAATATATTTTATTTTTTTCTTATTATTCCATCTATATATATATGCCTTACGTATTAAATAACATATTTTATAAACCTAATTAAAATGTTTTATTTCAATGTATTATAACTTGAATACATATTAACATATTAACTTACGAACGAATTTGATTAAACGTAAAATATAGGTAAGTATTCTGTACTCGTATAAATCTCGCCCCCCCCCCCCCATGAATTGATCGTTATTCGATGAAACTTCTGGAGTATTATAAACTTTTTGAACAATAATGTATTGTAACGTAACGATTCAAATAATTTTGAACACATTATTCGAATGTTTGTTATTAATAGTTATTAATTAAGAGGAGGACACTATACTCCATCCAGGAATTCTGTTTAGGCAATTTTTAAGACGTTTTTTGAATAATGAAAATTTAACAATTAAAAAGTGTTAAAATATATTTTGAGTAATTTTAGTAAATTTAGTAATTTAGAAATAGTCTCATATATGTATTTTTTTTTTATTATTGTGCAATCACGACATTTGTTCAAAAACTACTTATGGCTTTCTGATCACAGTTTGATCAAAAATTATTATAAAAAAGAAATAATTACGCTAAAGAAAATATGATAACCTAAACTAAAATCGAGCCAAGAGTTTTGTTCGATAAATATATTTAAATATCTAAATTTTGTGGTTAAAAAACGTAAAATTCCCAAATTTTTAAATATAAAAAAATGATTTTAATATGTTTGTCCATAGTGAATATTCTCATCTACCATATTCGTTTAAATTTTGAATCTACGATATTTAGGAGAAAAGTTGTACTTAGAAAACGAGAAAGTGTTTTAATATCATCACAATGAATATATATAGCATATATTTATAGTAAGTATCCTCTTAAAATAAAAAAATGTTAACATTTTTTTTTTCCGAAAAAAATCCTTTATAATTCAATAATTACTACACTTAAATTATTTTAACAATTATTTCAATCATTATTGAATGATAAAAGTTATAACTATTATAACAGAAATGAATTTTTATATTCGTTAAACAAAAAGCTAAAATTGCTATAATACAATTTTTTATTTTTGAAAACAAATAAACACTACAGTGTAGTGTATCCAGTGTATCATTTGACCTGTTGACCCAGAAATCCGTCGTGTCGGAAATACACGTTGAACATTCTACGTATTATACGTTTCTATAAAAAAATGAAATTTAGTGTAAATAAATATATAAGTATATAATATTCATAAAGATATAAATATAAATAAATATTATGTTAACATATAAATGTGTATAATGAATTTTAATAATAATTAATGAGTAAAAATAATATAGTTAATCGATACATTATTATAAATCGAAAAAATTTAAGTCATTGAAAAGTGTTTTCGAACATACTTTATCCTCGTGTATCTATGGGTATTTTTAGTATGTTTAAAATTATGGCCTTGAAACGTGTATTTGTGAAACTAATTACAAAACGTAACGTTCGAGTATATTGCAAGTGAATTTTATCGACTTACGCGCTTTTCCTAGTGTTTGCTACTCGTTTGCCTGGATTGCCAGATCCACGCCATTGCAACCGGTTTGTCTAGTCTTACGAGTTTCAGTCGGTCATGACGTATAAAATGGTTGATATATACAGCAAACGAAATATTCTGACCGTATGACTTTAATTTTTATTAATTTATTATTATCATTTTTATACCATATAATGTGATTACAATTAAATTTATTGTTATTCTGTATACTTACTTTCTGTATAATACGGTCAACGTCTATATAATATACTCGTTTATGAAAAATTGCTAGAAAATTGAAGCTACATATCAGAAGTACATATTATGTAGATTCTTATATATGCATATAAATTACAATATTATAATATAGTGTCAGTGGCACATATAGGAAACATTTCTAATATAACTTCGTAGTTACTGTAGGTAGCTGTTTATTATGATGATAAACTCGAAAAACTGATAAAATGTACGTTTATAATTTTGATTTATATATATATTTATTATAATTATATATATATATATAATATATATATATTAATTATTTATTTATATATATATACACTATGGATATATATGTATACACTATGTAGGTATGCAATATGAAAACTGAAAAGCCATGAGAAAATCGAAAATCGTCTCTTTAAAAATTAAAAGTACGAACTATACTCTGTTAATGACTATAATATCTAAATTGTAAATGTCTGTCGCCCTGTTTTGAAAATTTAAAAATTTGCTATCAAAAAGTAAGAAAATTTAAATGAAGTAAAATTGAGTGATAACAACAAGTAGTATAAGATAACAGTTTATAAAATATAATTATATGATGTATATAAATAAAATTAGATATTTCTAAACGGTGCCTTAATGTGAATAACTATTTATAAAAGAATATTTTTGGCTCAAAATATTTTCAATTTCGTAAACGTCATAAAAACCGATCATTGTGTTATAATTAGTTTTAAAGTATTTTGGAAAAAAAATTTTTAATAGTTATATAGTAACTATAATAGTTAGTTCAATAGTTCAAAATTTGTAAAATATTTGAGTAAAAATATTATAATACTTTTCTATTATCGAATACTTACCTACTTAATTTATTAAATACTTTTTCTATTAAATTTTTGTATCAAAATAATTCTAGATTTTCTTTTTGTCCCTACTCAGGTAAAGATAAAATTGTATAAACCCATATTTTATTTATAAATATTATAGTTTCATTTATTATTGGCCTTAGTATTTAAATTATATTATTACTATTATCTTCATTCTACATTAATAATGACATTTAAAAAAATGTATTATGTATAAATTATTTATGCATAAAGTGGAGATGATTTCAACGCTCATGAGCAATAACTAATAAATTATTTACAAAAATGTATACGAAAACGAATTTTAATTTGGCATTTTATATTTCAACTTTTCGAGTATTTAAAAAATATTTAAAATACTTTTTTAATGTATTTGAATAGTAGGGATTCAAATACATATGCAAAACTAATATTCGAGTAGTATTTTAAATATATTTTGAAAGTATATTTACAGCTATTATTAGATCAAAATGACTTACTTGCCTACGTCTACCAACATTATTCACCTATGCTTGACTACCTAATATACCTATATTATTTACATAAAAACCTACCTATATATATATGTAATATGTATGTATATATATTTTTTTACAATATATTACTATCATATTATTACAAAATTCGTATAAAATACTAATCGATTAAACGGATAAAATGTCTGATAAACTATTGAAAGTCTCATTGAAATATAACAAACTTGTTGTTATCATATATTTTATAATTATGAATAATTAAATCGTTTAAAATTGGATTTACTGTATTATACCTATACATATTTGAAATAATTTATTCGGTATAAGTATACATGTCTATCTATGTAAAGCCGCTTCCCATAAATACCTATTAACGAATTGATTGACGTTTATACAATATTGAAGTTCTAAACATATCGAATAAAATTCAATAATTTGATATTTCGATAACTCATTTTCATGGTGTTTTTGCATCGAAATGATATATAAATATTATGTATACAATATGGTACATTGCATCCCTCGCAACCCTCGTCGCATTCTATTGATTTTACTTTCCAACGTTTATATATACTATATTAAAAGGTCCTTTCTAATACGTATTTGTGAACTTAATTTATGTATATATGACTACAGGTAAAATATAAACCTCGTGGTCCTCCAAAATTTAGTTCCTTTAAAGATTTGTTTAAAAATGGTTTACATTTCATAAAATATATGAGTCGATATATTATATCATAAAAATAAACAGATATTCATTGTTTTTACATAATGTAACAGAACTATTATAAGTATTTGGGAATCGATAGTTTTTTTTTATATTATTATTACTTCTGCCTTAAAATTTAATATTTTTAATGTTATTTTAGGGTTTAAAATAAAAAAATAAAAAATGTTATTCTACTTTTATTTTTATCACTGCAATAAAAAAAATACATATTTTGTAAATTTAATTTTTAGAAAAATTTTACTAATTACAAAAAAAAAAACTTCATATAAAAATGCGATTATTTTTCTTTCTTATCTGCAATATGTTAGTTAGATATAATTTACAGATCTATATTTATGAGTTTTAATGATAAAATTAGTAGATATTTGTATAATATTATTATGCATATACCATCTCATAGAAAAATGTAAATTGAAACCTACCGGCTGCTCTCATTCTTAAGTTGATAAACAAGAATATTATACATATTTTCACAAACTTTAAAATGCTTATTTTTTCAATTAAATGACCGAACTTATATATTATAGTAAAAGTAAAACACTAATTTCTTTCTAAAACTCAGATTTAAAAATGGCTATCTGAGTTTTTATTTTATGAAGTAGAATTCAATTGTAATTTTTTTATTTTAGTGCCTTGCAATTAAAATTAAAAAACTTTAAAATTTTGATTAGTTTTTTGCAGCATACTGTATATTATATAGATACTTATTTAAATGCAACGATATTTCAAATATTCAAAAAAGATAATTTTTTTATGAATGTATTATGCAATTACTGAATTAAAACTATAAAATAGAAATAGTGCAAATTGTTGTAGTCGATAAAAAGATCAAGTATCATATTATTATATTATAAATGTTATAATTTTTAAACATGCTTAAACAAAAGTTTTCACAGAAATAAGATATCTTATATGAATTTAAATTAAGGTTTATAATATAATATTCTATAGGTAATAGGTAAATATATAATTTTATTAGGATTTGATCCCCCATATGAATTGATTTACTTTATCGCATATTTAAAAAAAAATCAATATAATATTGAAATAAGACTGAAAAAAAATTAACAATCTCATAAGTAAACTAATAATAATTACTATATAATAAAATGCGAAAAATGCGTGGAGATGCAATTACCATAGAAATTCAATATCTTCAAGTTTGTAACTTAAAATTAACAATTTTATAAAAAAAATTCAAACGTTTATTCAATTAACATAAAAGTTAAATACATACCTTGTAAATATTTCAAGTCTTTCAATCTATTTTTCCACGCAATTCGAGTATATTAATTTATACCAAAATAATAGATAAATGTTGATTCCCGAAAAACTATTTAAATGGCTATAAAAAGAATATTATGATTTTTGAGATTTGTAATGTAGTTAAAGTTATGTACATTTAACTTTGTATTAAATTTCCAGAACTTTAAACAAAAAATTACTACTTTTAGAATTTTATAAGACCCTCGAAATCTAAAAATTCTTTATATAGCTTAATATGCAAAATAAAAAAAAAAACGAAAAATATTATTACCGTCATTGTAATAAGTACTGATTTACATAATTGGTATAGATTCGTACATTTAATAATCATTATTTTAGAAATTGCGAAAAAAAATAACAAAAGGCGATTTTAATGGAATCGTGCTTTTACGTCATTTTTCGGTAGTTTTTCCTTTTACGCGTTTATCTAAAAAAAAAAAAATGTCTAACAACCCAAAAATGCGACTTATTACTTGAGTATTTACATCATATATGTTTACTGTATGTAGGTATACCTAGTTAGATTTTATTAAATAGATTTAAAATATGTCAAATTAGGGGAGGGATAATGTAACCAAAAACCTTTAATTAAAAAATACTAGAGCTCCATAAATGTTTTTTTTTTTTAACGCATTTCTTAAATATTTTAATAAATATTTTTTTTTAAATGTCAAATGGATTATTTTCATTTTTAGTGATAAGATTTTTACAATAGTGGAACCTAAATACATATTATGAAGTGTACCTATAATTTATATACCTATTTAATTATTATCTTGAAAATATGTAGATAACTGCAACAGTTTCCTCGACGGTTAATGCGACAATGATATATTATTATTAAACAAGTATTCGGCGTAGGTGTAGGCACAAAATAAAAGAATTATTTTATTCTGTGGTGATGTAGATACTTTTACTAATTTTAATTAAAATATTTAAAACATAATAAAAATTTAACTCTTTAACTGGAACGTACTTTATGTATAGACCAGCTTTTGAGCTTTTGAATGTACAACTCCTTTTAAATGCGACACTTTATAACTGAAACTTATTTTAAATGCAGCCACACTTTTTAAGGGAAACTTGTGTACTTATTGTCGATTATTATTAATATTTAAAAAAAAAATAATTTTTATCCCGGATTTATATAACGAACACGAATCTCACTTGACTTAGTGTATCGCCTAAGTGTATCGATTTTGACACTATTTGAAATCTACTGAAGTCGTGAAAAATGAAGTTAAATGATTTAAATATGTCTCTACTCTGTAAATTAGTTGGTCAGATTTACTATACCAATCTTGTATTTATTATTATTTCCAGGTGAAAATGTATGAATGTCCTGTAAATATCGTATGTAATAAAAGTAATAATTAGTAATGATTTTCAAATTATCAATTTCAAATTTTCAAGTTTAAAAAATGTATAGTACACGTGCCAGATTCCCAGTTATTAAAATACATCGTGGCCCATGATGGTCGGTGGGTCTATTTTTATTATTGAGACATTATTTATTATTGACATTTGTTATCACGACATTACTGCCTAAAGAAAACTATTAAGTAGGATAAAAATGAAACTTTGGAAAATCGGATTTAAAATTTGAATTTTTCGGCCTGTTTTCTGGGGATTGATCAAACCATTTTCGTTTATTATTACAGATTGAAATATAGTCAATGTTTAAAATAAAAAAACGATTTTGATAGATCTCTAGAAGACAAACTGATGAAATTCAAAACAATTTTTAGAGTTGAAATCCAACTTTTCACAGTCCTACAGTTTTAGGTCGATTTTACGTTAGTGTTGTGGTTCTTTAAAACACTTTAATAAAATCGTAGCACATACCAAAACAGCAAAGTACAAATACTATAACTAGTTTTCAGAGGTCTTCGCAGGTACCTACAAGAAGGCGAGACTGACTTTTACAATATTTATTTTGATTTTTATCAATAGTGTATATTATAAAATGCCGGTAAGTAGGGATGGGAATACTTCGAATTTTGGATAGAACAGTACAGTAGAACTAGTGTATAAATTGAATTTGAAAGCAATGATAAATCGAATCACATTTGATAAAATAAAATCATTCTGAGTGAGTTCGGTATATTAAAACAAAATAGGTAACCATGACAACCTTAACTAGATTTTATTATAACGTCACGCCCATCGCATTGTAGAATTATTGTAGAATAACTATTTTGGAATAATTTAAATTATAATCGTACGCTAGCATTTTAAATTGTATTTTTTATTGTAGATTATATACAATTTTGAAAATTTTACGTTTTTCAACAGTGTATAGAACATAATTAATTAGAACTTAATTAGTCATAAATCCCTGGCGTACGATCATAATTTATATTCTCATCTTTCTATTGGTACCAAAACCATTTATCTACGATAATTATACAATATACAGGTATATAATGTATGTACTATTGGAAATGCGAAAACGTTTTTTAACAAATATCGTGATTACACGACAATAAAAAAAAAATGATGCCGACATTGGTCTGTTTTTAAATTACTTTTAAAATATATTTAAATATTTTTAAATTTGTTTAATTTTAATTTTTCTTAAATTTCACAAAAATTGCCTATACAAAATCCCTTAAAAACGGGCATATGGCATCATCTTAACTAGACTCCGTTCAAAAAACCTACTTTACCCTTAAACCTCGACTCGGCTTCTTCTAAAAGTGCATACATATACGAATAGCAAAATAATAAAAATGTCATTATTAAGTACGTATATTTTACAATATTACATATATACGTATATAATTTTATTACAATATTTTTAGAATAATGACATATTATAAATTTTTCCCATTATTAAGATACTTTTGTTAATTTATGTTCATTTCATTGGCACAAATCCATTTGGAGTATGTTTATTTCAAGTATGCCATGCATTATGACCAGAGTCAATTTCTTGTCCTATATGTGAAATATAGAAGCATGTGTTGTGTATCGATGTCCATCAATTACCAAATTAGAAGTCGGGACATTTTGTTTTTAATCGGTTTTTTTTTTAGAAACATATTGTTCATTTAAATAAGATGTTATAAATAATTTAATTTAAATTATAAAATATTCATTGGCTACTGTTCTTTCACATTTCCATTCAAAACCATACCAATGTTATTACAATTATAGGGCATCTATAAATTTGAATTTTGATCATTAGTCCATTAATTGTTCTAAAGTTTGTGTTCCACTTTTAGAAATATCTAAATGTTTAAATAATTCGTTGGTGCATTATTACTTGATGTATAGTAACACAAATTACAACGACTCTTGTACAATTCTTGAAATCCAAATTACTGCTCCTAAAAATCGTACCTATGAGTAAATATTATAACTTCTATGTTATACCTACTGAAAAAAAGGGAAAAAATATGTAAATATATCATTCTATATATACAATGTAGACTTTGAAATGGCAGCCTGGTTACATTTCACTTAATCGGCTAAATAAATAAAATAGGCCCTTCGCAAATAAAAATAATATATTTATTTATTTGTTTGTTTATAAATTAATGTTAATTCTCTCATACACATAAGTAAATGTATATACATAATTATATGAATTATATTAATTTAAAAAATGCAACTACGTTTAAATAACAATAATTCACCTAAAACTAAATTTGTATAAGTTATAAATATTGCCCCTGCACTTTGAAATGCCATATTTTAATTTAACCAGGCCGCCACTGGGTCTTTGTAATGATCTTATGTTCGTATAGAATTACTGTCATTTATAAATATCGAAAACTTTATAATAATAATTACATTAATAAATAAAACTAAAATTAATAAACTTAAAAAAATACATTTTTAAAAATAACCCATTATAATGTAATTGATCCCATAAATACGAATTAGATTATATAATTATAATAAATAATTATTTCAAGTCACAGCAATTATTGTTATATTTTATGTTAGTAGTCATAAAAGCATATACCTATACAGTGTATATTGTACATAATAATGAACGATTTTACATATAGAATAATATATGATATTACATACTTATTATAGCAAATTTGACCATATATGTCTACTATAATATAGTGTTCATACTATGTTTGAATAAAATATTACCTTATATTTAATGTAATAAAGGCCATTTACAATTTTTATTTGAAACAACAAAACTTTTTAAATTATATAAAAAAAAAAAAAATTGTGTATCATGATAAACCATGATAAACCACCTACATCATATTTATAAAACATGGTTATCGGTAATTATTTAAGAGTTTAATGGCTGTATATTTTTATATGAATTAAGTTTAAAGTTTAAAAGTTGAATAAACCCAGATCAGATGACAAAAAACAAATACATTTATAGTGTTTGACAGATATATAAAATAATAATTCCTATTATAAAAATAAATCGAATTATTTATTACAAAAATATAAAATAATATTAATTTCCATTATTATACAAAACATTTTTTTAAAGAAAACCGAAGATTATTAAGAACCATATAGTTGATTCCATAAATATAAATATATATTATATAAAAACAATTAAATTAAATTAATTTATAATTAAAGATAATAAATATATATAGATAATTCTTTCATATTAATCAAAGAAAAAAAGGAGGGGAGAGAATATTGAAAAACAAATGATTTTCGTATTTATTCAAAAATTGAACATGAAGGAAAAAAGGTATTAAATATACATGTATAACGTATATGTTTTACAATGCGCATATTGTATAATTAGTAATTTCATTATATTTAACAATATTATATGAATTGTTAAATTACAAGTACCTATGCAACGTACCCATATTATTCATATAAATTATTCAATTAAATATAATACTGTACATTGCAGACTACAATATTTATATATTTTCATGACCTTATTATACTGAAACATCCATGCGTGTTAATAATATATAATCATATTATCTGCGGTTAAACAGAATCGTTTTTTTTTTTATGAACGGTAAAACTCTGGAGTCAGCAATTGTACATAAAATACAAAATTTGTGTCATACAATAATTGTGTAGTAGGTATTTGTATAAGTGTTGCATACTAAATAGGATATCACATTTTATTACGTAGGTACATTAAAGAAGTCACAGAAATATGATAATTATACTATTGTTTGTTAATTTTACTGTAGTTCATAATATTATTATGGAATTTGGAAAAAGACGCTTTAGACGAATTTATATGGATTAGGTACCTATATTAACTAATTAATTATTTCATCATCCGTTTTCTAATGAAATTCTTGAGTTTTCCGAACCATTGTTGGATTTCTGGATCCCATGTACGATGAAACACTCCTGCCAAAGTCTATACATAAATAACATCGACTTGACTAAGTTGACGAATAGTAACGAAAATGTAGTTAGAAAGAATTAAACTATAATTTACAAATAGTGGTCGAACGGGCCAAAAACTGTGTCGATTGTCGACGAGAATGTGATTTAAAGTAGGACGAATGCAATGGAAAACAAGAGTCTCCAGTAATTTAAAAAAATGAGATAGGATTGTAATAGGTCGGTAGTTACAAACGTTATACACATTGTCGGGTGTAAGGATGTGTAGAATTGAATATATATATATATATATATATGTATAATTAAGCCAAACATATACTACACTTTGTTCTTTAATTGATTGAAATTTGAATTAATCGAAAAAAACTGAATCTTATAAGATATAATAATATATGGAAAAATTTTTAATTTTACACGATCTTACTGTAATGAATATACTGCAGGTTAGGTCACTCTAAATATTTTTTTATTTTATTTTTTTTTTTTTTTTTGTTAGTCACTGTTTTTTTTTTTTTTTTTACCTTTTCACGATATTAGTACCTATGTAATTTTTTGTAGCAATTACCTACTTACTTATAAGCTATACTTTCACCGTGCTATTTTCAGTAGCAGTAACTGTTTCTACAATAACTGAAATAAAATCATAATTTCTAGAGTCTAGATAAGTATTAAGTTAACGCGGTTTCGCGGTTTGATGCCGATTACCGTATATTATCTCCGGTGATGCCGTGAGCTTTTACCATAGAATACAAAGTGGATATAGAGTGTTCTTTGGGACTTCGGAAAATGTAAATTACGAATAAGCAGAAAAATTAAAAATCTCAAAACGACAGTAGAACAGTTAGAACAACGTAATAGAAAATACATATGTACAAAGCCGGCAGGTCGGAAAACGGTCCGGAGGATTAAATAAAAAAGTCAAGAGGCTTTTTTGAAGTTAAAAATATTTATCATTTTATATGTAAGAATATAGTATGTATTAATTACATAAGTTCTGTGAAAATATATTAGAATACAATAAAATAAGGTGGTACAATACAAAATAAATAATAATAAATTAGCTATGTGAAACAAAACGTTTTAGCCAAAAGGAACATACCTAAATAAATAACACAATTTTCACAACAAAAAAACATTAATTATGAGAATAGTATATTTTCGAAAACTAAATAAATTGTTTTAAATGGTGCTTATAACGTTTATTATAGGTACCTAATTTATATGGTGCGTTTATATAACGTTTACGTGTACGAATGTTTTAAAACTGAAATATTCGTTTAAAACAATTTTTTTTGAAAAACTTAGCAATTCTATAGGCTCTTTCTATAGTATGTACAGCACTAATTTTATATACCCTTTTCGTAAATTACTTTAAGATATTTATTATTTTTTATTTTAGTTTACGTTTTCTATAAATATTTAAAAAAAAACATATATTAAACATTCATAAAAAAAATCTTTAAAACAAATGCAAATGGTATTAGAAAAATTTTGATTATTACTTATATTCAAAATAATAATTATAAGTTATTATATAGTTTATCGAAAAATGTAAAAATAAAAGTTCCATAAATCGTCTTGTATAAATTGTTTGCTCGAAAAGTTCATCCCAGCTATACATCCACTCCGATGCTTAACTCGGGTTTCTATTTAATAATTTTTATCCAATGGAAATTTTTTGTACAAGTTTTACATACTCTCAAAAACTATTATAAAGTTTAGGATTCCCAAAAAAAATTCCGTCGGATTCAATTCGTAAAAAATAAATTACTTCCAGAAAGTAAATCAATAATACATTTTCAAAGAAAATCTCATATTCTCATTTCTCATTTTTATCAACTTATACAAACATAGTATAGAAATATGAAACTAAAGAGATAATAATAATAAAAAAAAAACCGTATTATTTAGTGTTATAAAGTAACCGTTTTCGATATATTAATTATTATAATATTTATAGTTCTTTAAAAAAATGTTTTTTAACAACTCATAAGACGTATTTAAATGCGCAAATCCAAAACCGGCTAAACGTTGAAAAAAGTTCCCGAAATTTTGTTTAAAAAAAAATCTGTTTGCATTATCATTTTTCTAAAATTAAATATTAAAATTGATAGTACCTATAGATATAATTTACTACTATTGTGCATAATCTTCATAACAATATCAGTATTTCTATTACACGAAACAAGGTGTATATTTCTCCAATATTTAAATAACACACAAACATTAAATTGTTTTAAACTAAAAATACCTGTTACACAAATTCTTGAATACTGTTGTATAAGACTATAGTTTTACTGATAGAGCTTTAAAGAAATTTGTTGTTTACAATAATTGGTTCAAACGTTTTAAAGACTGCATAGCTACAGCATGTATGTAGTTTTATATTGATCATCGGCTATTATGAAACTAATCCCTTCAGAATTCCGGTAATATTTTATACTAAAACATTGTTTTTTTTACTCCAAACTCATAAACTTCATATTTCAAATGTAAAAAACCCTAAAACAACGTAAAATATTTAATAAAACGCCAAATAAAAGTTTTATTTTTAATTATTTGATATATATACCTACATATAGTTTAATGTAGATATTTATATTTAGTATAATATGTATATATGTACCTAACCTATACATATAGTTTTTGATAGAAAATTGCAATATATTCTATAGACTTGTATAGAATGCAAAAATTAATTTCATCTAAAAATCCGAGCTTATATTATATAATATTATTAGTGTTCAACATTGTTTTTGTATACTTTTAGAATTTATTTGTATATTTTAATAGCATTGTCCGATATATTATATTTCCGTTTGAATTATTTTAAGAGGACGTGATACCTCCCGATTTCTAGTGTAAAAACATGTGTACGCAAAATGATGATAATTCGTTTCACAGTGGTTTAAGAATAAAAACACCTTTTATATAATAAAAAGTTGACAACATTTTGGAGGTAATGTCGTATTTTTTTCATCGAATACTGCCCATAAAAGAAGTTACAGCCGTTTTTAAAATAAACCAATATTATGTTATTAAAGTGTTTTTTGAACCTTTTTCCCCGGACCTATCCCTAAAACATTATTTCATTTTCTAAAAATATTTTTTGGAACATTTTGTTTTGCTACGAGTTATTTATTTTAAAGTTAACTAAACGTTACAAAACAAATATATTTTTTTATAATTATTTTTTCTATATTTTATAATAATTATTACTTTTTGTACAGTAAAGAGACATAATTTAAAAAAACGCTATACACCCAATTTTCAAGGGATTTTGTATAGGCAATTTTTATGAAATTAAAAGAAAAATTAAAATCCAACAATTTCAAAATATTTAACTATATTTTAAAATTCATTTTAAAATATAGTCATGTATCAGTACCATTTTTTTATTGTTATTATCACGATATTTGTTAAAAATCACGTTCGCGCTCTAAACTTCAACTTTTCTCTGTATAATCGCTGAGTCAAAATGTATACAAAATATGAAAGATGAGAATATTTACTATGCCGTAGCGTGAAGTTTTTTCAATATGTTTTTTTAAAGCCTAAAATTCGTGATTGAATATCATTGAATTGTACAACTTTAAAATTAAAAAAAAAAATTAACTATAAAAACTCCACGCAACGGCATAGTAAATATTCTCGTCTTTCATATTTTGTATAGGCATATTTTGGTAGGCTTAAAATATACTTTAAATCATTTTCGTAACTGTGAGTTATTATAATAGCTAATACCTATATATATTATTATTTATAACATTACGACTATAAGTAATTTAATGGAGTAAAAAAAAGAAACTATTATTTTTTATTTTTTATGTTCAATAATTTCCTTCATAATAATTTGGAAATTTTTGGAATATTTTATTATGGTCTAAAATACACCGAAAATTTGATTTGCTTGAGAGCAATACTCCAACACCCATAACGATTATATAATTAAAATGTACCTATACTCAATGGTAATATGTAGGTAGGTACAACCTCAATTTATAATTTATGTTTATCAAGTTGGTACCTACTGTATAATAAACCGGCATTTTTAATTGGGAAAAATGGCCATTGCTTTCTAGGAGTGAGTTCTAACCCTAAAAGTGTTCCGTGTGAATAGGTGAGTTGCTGCCTTAGGATCCCAAATAACAGAGCCGTATTTAAGACCTTGTCTAACAAAAGCGCAGTAAGGGGATTTTAAAGGAGATATTAGTCCAAACTCAGCCGAGATACGTACCGTGCTCACTACTTTCGTCCCAAATTCGAAAAAAATATATTAATTAAAACGTACCTATATGACCTACTTGCGTCCGTACCTATTCCCTAATCTGAAATGACTATGAATAAGTATACGTTTTATGATTTATTTGATTTACATTTAATATGCATATAATACATATAATATAGGTAACAAACATTACAATTCAGTAGAAAATTAATAATTGTATAATAATAAGTTAGTTTTTCTGTTTTTTTTTTTTTTTTTAATCACATTTGTATTTTTATTCATTGCTCATATTTTACAGCGATAATTAATCAATGTCTAGGTACCTTTAAAATGTATATAAACTTTTGTTTATTTTGTTGTGTTATGTTGTGTTGAATTGTGGTGTCTAAAAATGTGTAGCTGTGTTATTTTCCTTTTCGAATGATTTATTGATGAATAATAATGGTCATTCTTCGTGGACTTATTATTGCTATAAACGATAATATTATTTTAAAATAATATATAGGTACGTAGGTGTATATATTAGGTTCGTATATTATTTGCTCTTATCTTCTTCTCCTTCGCCTTTTCTTCCAACTATTTGGGGTCGGCCGAAATATTATTTGCTCTTATCATGACCGAAATGCGTCCCAATTTCCGGGATGCAATTAGACTATTGCTTTCAATTAATATTATCAATGTTAATATTGGGACGAAAGTAGTGTGTAGGCCGAGAGTTTTGATTAAGGGTCTATGTGTAATCAAGGATTAAGGGTGGGACAAAATACAAAACATTAACGTTCATTAAAAACAGTTAATTTTCTAAAAGTTATACGAACTCGAGAATTAAATTAATACCTATTGATAACAATGTTGACGGTCGGGTTCATGTTATCTGGACTGTGTGCAATTTTTACAAATCCCCGCGTGCGAAATTTCAAAACGTGTCACTGTCCGCGCATTAAATAGAATTTATGTATGTTGTATGAAACCCGTTACTCTCGGGTAAGGTTCGAGTTCTTATAAAAACCTGAGTATAGTAAGTTCGATACATTTTTGAATTAGTTATCTACTTTGTCAACCTATAACAGAAATAATTTATGTGTGAAAGACTATCTTCCAGAAATTCCGCCGCAGTCGAAATATTTTTAAAATAAATTTATTCACATTATTATTTCTCAAAAAACTTCGGTCACCGACTTATTTCGGATCCTGATAAAAACATAATGCGAGGTGTATGAATTACATTAAAAAGTAATTCGACTTATATGTGGTGTTTCACTCAAAAAAAGATACACTTACAAGATGTCACACCCAAATGGGGTTACAAATTCAAGGTTTTACACTCAAAATGTGTTAAACTTACAAGTAATCTCACTTATAAGGAGTTGTATCCGGTAGGTGTTGCACTTAGGCTAATATAATATAATATAATACAAGAGTGATAACATAATGATATTATGATGATAATGTCGGATTCATAATGTAAGGAGTGAGGACGGGGGAAATGTTAAATGGCGCCGACGGTGACACGTTTTAAAATTTCTCTCCCTGCGTATGCGCTTATCACGGGTTCGCGTATCATGACTGAGTCTCTAGACCAGCGAATTGTAAACCCATTTTTATAACCCTATATATATAATATATTAAATATACGTCATAATGTAATCACTGCATACTCTGCTTGTCAAACTCGGTAGGTTACCCAGTAGGTAGTACCTTCATAACTTTTATTGATTTCATTCGATCTATATTCCAGAGTCCAATTAAACTTATAGTAGGTATAAGTACCTAGTGAAAATTACTGATTTTATTTGCATGAAACTTTTAGTATTTTATGTTTCAATAAAATAATAACGTTTCTTTCTTTTTTCCAGTGCATTATGTCGTTATTTCTACTTCTTGTACACGACCAAGAAATTGGCTAAAAACAATTGGACCGTCGCAGATATCTTCAAACACACCATCGTGAAAAATACCCCTCACAAAGTGATGTACATATTCGAGGACAAGGAATGGACGGCTCTACAAGTTTGTTAAAAAATGTGTTTACTAGATAATATGGCCTTTACTAAAAGTTCAAATGTAAATGGCTTGATCAGTGGCAGATTTAATATGGGAAGAGGGGTACATTGAGTCTAGGACCCCATTTCAAAACACAATATTTTATATTTTAATACTTGTTTTAACATTGTTTATCCTTGTAATATTTATTAAAGCCGATTGAAACAGTTTGTAGTACTATAGTACTGCAATAGGTACCCACATGTAATATGTACAAAATACTAATAAGAATACTGAAAAAACTGTAACTACTAATACATAAATTATACCTTCAAAAATCAGGTTAGTGAATTACCTAACCAGGTACACTTGTATTATATCCAAAAAAAAAAAACTTAGGCACTTTAATTTTTTTTTTCTTTTTTGATTGTGTAACTTGATAAATCATTTTGTAGATGTATAATTTTACTGGGAATAATAAATTAATATTGATTAACAAACATTGATAAGCAAGAAAATTATTCACATTTCCACAAACATTAGGAAAACTGTTTATTATTAATAATTTATACAATTTAGGTACATTAAACATTAATAAAAGATTTTATAATCATATTTTGAATTATTTTGAACAGAATTAAGATAAACAAAAAAATAGTATTATTACTTTCTTGTATTGAAAATCAACATAGAATTTAAATCATACTTTCAAAATCAATAGTAAAATCCAGTCCTAATCTAATCATAAAAACAATTAAATTCAAATATTCTTGATTTTCTAAATATAATATGGGTATACATTTTTTTTTAAAATTGAATTAAATTTTTTTATTCTAAAAATCAATTTGTTTGATTTTCAATCCGATATCAAATTATATTTAATGATTTTGAAAATATTTAAACTTGCCAAAAATGGATACATTTTTGAATTTTTTATTTATTTACCCAATTATATAATGGGTTGTGTTCTCGTAGTTAAAAATATGTTTGAATAGGTTGAAGAATACAGTAACAAGGTGGCCAACGCTATGCTGGAAAATGGTTTCAAGAAAGGTGACGTTGTTGGTCTACTGATGGAAAACCGACCCGAATTTATTGGAATCTGGCTGGGCATGTCCAAAGTGGGTATTGTTACTGCACTGATCAACTACAACCAGAAATTGTTATCGTTGGCCCATTCTGTGAACGTAGCCAACTGCACTGGTTTGATTTATGGCTCAGAACTATCTTCTGGTGCGTATGACTTAAGTAAAATAAAGTAGGTAGAAAAAATTTACAAAAAGTAGAGAATTTTCACTTATATAAAATAATATTTATTTATTTGTCAATATTAATAGTATAATTATCACCTTCAATTTATTCTTCATTAGTAGATACTTAGTACTACTTGGGGGTTAACCTTTAATTTACCTAATGTTTTTTACTTTATCTTTGTCTCTCTGATTGTAAAACGTCATCCTTACAATCTTTGGGAAAAATGTGGGTAAAATTTAAAGTAAAAAGCTGGGGATTCCACACATCGTGTAGGATATAAGTAGAGGAAATTGGTCAATCATCCCTTCGGTCTTTAAATATAAAATACTGGCTGCCATACTCAGTTTATGAAAATTGAAAACCATTCCCTCATTGCCCTCTTCCCCCTTTAATAAAAAAAAGATTGTTGCATCGTATAAGTATGCATATAGTGTATGTAGTCATATACCGCATATAGCATAGTTTTTCTTTAAGCTTAAGGAAATTACTAGAAAAATCTAAAAATATAATGTTCAAAGTACTATCTAGTATTGATTTTCTATCAATAGCATACACACTACTTGACTCCTTCTGGTCGAAAAGTTGCTCATAGAGAAATAAAAAAATTCTCATATTTTTTATTTAATAAAATCCCTTGAAAATAAACATCCAGATAATAGGTATTACAAAGTGTCATATTTAGTAGATGCACATTACAATAATTTGTATTTAGTAGAAAATGGACATGTTCATTAGTTCATTTAGTGGAATGAAATGGGAAAAGTATTAAAAGTATATTTCTGGTCAAGCAGTAGATTATCAGTTGTAATGACACTTTTGCGTATGTTTTTTTTTTTTTTGCAGATGTTGATGATGTTAAAGCCCAACTACCCGAAAATATTAAACTATTTAAATGGTCAAGCAATGGGCCTGCAAATGATGGTACTTACCTGAACACCATATTGGACAAAGCTTCGCCGTCTGCACCTAACCCACCAGAGAAACCTGGTTACAACGACCGATTACTATACATCTACACGTCTGGCACTACAGGTTTACCAAAAGCAGCCATCATTACCAATGTCAGGTGAATAATTGGCTGAAATGATTTATCACTCGTCAATATCATATTACAATGTTGTTATAATAATATAACCTCTGTTCATTTTTAGAAGATACTTGCACATAATTCAAATCTGGTATATTCCTTCAATAATTAAAACTGTTTTTATTTTTTCATAAAAATATTCAAAACTTTAAAGATGACAACTTCACAAAGATTTGTGTAGTCTATATAATAACTTTCAAATATATTAGAAAACTTTTTGATAAAATTGATATTTATTTTATTTTCTTAAATAAAATTATTTAAATTTTTTTATTTTTTGAAAGCAATCATAGATTACATAAATATTGTTACATTTTCAATGAAGTTGTCATATTTTTAGTAATTCCATTGATCTTTTGTAATAAACAGTCTCAGGAAAAGTATTCTAGTTTTTAACCTTTTTAAAATTTTAAAAAGTATATTGTATGACTACAGAGTTAAATAAATAATAGGCATATAGCATAATATATAGTAATGAAGACTGGGCATTAATGAGTTCAAAGTTAAAATTAAGTTATAAAGTTAAGTTAATTGTAATTAAGTTACTTAACCCGTTACTTTTTTTCAAATTAGCTTAATGAGTTACTTTTTATTAAACTTAATGTGTTAACTTTAAGTTGACTTTATACAAAAGTATCAAAATTAAGTTAAATTTTTCCCAAAAAAAATGCAAATTTTTGAATGAGGATTTTACTTTTTAGTACCTATACGCAATTTTAGTACCTACAATAGCATGTACGTAATTGATAAGAATTGATGCACCACTCATGCACATGCTACGTAGTTGGCCGTTCACAAAATTACAATAAAAGATAAATTTAATATATAATACCTCTACCTAGTATACATTAAAATATAGGTACTTACAATGACTGTATGTTTATGTACCTACCCGCATGTATACTATTGTTAATTTTGTATTATCAATGTTTTTATAAAATAATAATGTTTTAAAAATAGTTAATATACTGAGTATAAATTGTTACCGAATAATTATTTATTTTGACAGATAGAGAGGTTCCATTTCTGACAAAAAATTTTAATTGACTGTCGTTAAAATATAATAAAAATGTTCAATAAAAAATTAATTACATTTTGTCTTATAATTTAATTTTAATGACCAGATTATGCTCTTAATGTTCACAGAGTATAGTCATATAATTTTTTACATCCATTAAATATATTTTTCTATATTGCCTCTTAGATAGATGGAAAAAATAAATGCAAGTTAAACACAAACTTTATTATTTACATGGTTATTATTCTTGCACAATTTCTATTCTATTGTTTTAATGTAACCTCTATTTAGGCTTATTATTATTATTACCTATTAGGCTCTTTTTTGTTGGCTGATACATACATAAATTATTATCTATTATTAATTTCATGTTTTTATTTATTTATTTATTTTTCTAGATATGTTTTCATTGCTGGAGCTTATTCGTATCAAGTGGGCCTTAAATATACTGATAGATTTTATACCCCTATGCCTTTGTATCACACTGCTGCTGGAATAATGTGCATCGGTCAATCGCTGCTATACGGATGTACTATTGTCATACGAAGAAAATTTTCTGCTTCTGGTTACTTCCAAGACATTTCCAAATATAACTGCACCGTAAGTCACTAGTTGTTGTATAATATTATATAAGTATTGCCTATTAACATCACATTTATTGGATAGTAAAAAATACAAGTTTTCGAAAGTATTAATGTTTTTTGAATATATTATTATTAGTATATATATTATTAAATATTGGTTTACATTAACTTATTATTATTATTATTAGTTACATTACGAATAGGTAGTGAGCGTGATAATTATTCACTTAAACGCAAGTTTTTAAAATCTTTATTTATTGCACATCTAAAACATTAGAGGAACCATTATCCCAAATTTCAAGTTCATACATTTTGTAGTTTTTGAAAAGAAGCGATGAGTGGGTGAATGGTATTTGAATTATATATATATAGGATTTAAATATATTATGCAATAATTCTTGTAAAAAAAAAAAATGTAAAAATCTGAAAATTAATTTTAAATTAATAAATTTTTAATACTTTAAAACGTATTTTACCAAGGTACAATCATACCTAGAACTTTTTATATCTACTTAATGCAGAGCCTTATTTACACAATTTAATACTCTAGAAAAAAAATGGAACATTTAATTAATTTTTTAAATAAATTGATGGGTAATTGGTATTATATCTTTTTTATCAACTATGAGTAAAATCAGACTTTTTATACCGGCGATTCAAATAGATCATCATCAATTTATACTTTTAAATTAAAATTAATGATAAAATATCACATTAAAAATAATTTTGAGTAGAGCTTGAATTACTAAAATATTTTCTCAAATTTAAAGATTATTTAATTTTACACAGGCCAGTCAATATATTGGGGAAATGTGCCGGTACATATTAGCCACTCCACCCAAACCTGAAGATACGAATCACAAGTTGAGAATTATATTCGGCAATGGTCTAAAAGCTCAGATATGGAAGGAATTTGTGACTAGATTCAATGTGCCACGAGTCGCAGAATTCTACGGTTCTACAGAAGGAAATGCTAACATTGGTAAGTTACCCAAGTTTAGAAAAATTCTGATTAATAAACACAAATAAACTGTAAATAAATAATAATAAATCACAATAATTATAATTGAAGGGTGCCATGTAAAAAGTCGACAAATCCACTTTTTCAACTTTTTCAGGAAATTAAAAAAAAAAAAAAAACGTTTTAAAAATAACAGTAATTATAACAACAAAGGAATAAGTAATTAATTATGTAATATTCCTTTAAATTGTGTGATGTAAAAATCTTTTAAAACTATTTAAAAAAAATCACTTATCATAAACTAACTAAATGTTCATAACAGTTTTCAACCATCAAACAACCATTATGTTTCAATAATAACATTTGTTTTGTCTATCACAGCCAATACAGACAACACGTTTGGAGCCATTGGGTTTGTGTCCAGATTGATACCCAGCATTTACCCAATATCAATCATACGAGTTGACCCAGAAACATGCGAACCAATTCGAAATGAGGAAGGACTTTGTATGCGGTGCAATCCAGGTACTACAGAATGTTTAAAAATCACACAGCCCAGAATATTAAATTAAAATTAAAAATATAATTAAATATATTAAAAAATTATTCATATAATAGTAACCATCAGGTTAGTAATAAAACTGGAAGAGATGTCCCAGTTAAAAATACAGTTAAGTTAATTTTTTTATCTTCTCTAGTAAGAAACAATTTTTTGTTATCCTTCATTATGCATTTATATGGTAATAGTAATGTATTTATTTATTATACATTTATTTTACATTAATCTATAGGTTAATTTTAACAGGTAGATGATAAGAATGGCCCTTAGTAATTAAGTGTTTTACATTAGTATATTAATTAAAATGTACAATAATTTACATTATTAGTTGTATAACTTTTGAATCACTTTATATAAAACAATGTGATACTAACAACAATTAAATCACAATTATAATACAATATATATATATATATATATATATATAAATATTGTGATCGTTAACTTGACTCTATATAATAATTTTAGGCGAACCTGGTGTAATTGTCGGCAAAATTATTGAGACCAATCCATCTAGACAATTCTTGGGCTATGTTAACAACAAGGACTCTGAAAAGAAAGTCGTGCGTGATGTCTTCGACAAGGGAGATTGCGCATTTTTGTCTGGTGATTTACTTGTATCCGATGAATGGGGCTACCTGTACTTTAAAGATCGAACTGGAGACACATTTAGGTAATCATTTTTATATGATATATAATCTCCATATGTTCATTTATATACTATATAGGGTAATTCTTTTAACATAGAAGACTCATATGAGAAATAATTTACATTTTGGAAAATTTTTTTATTAGAATCTTAATATTCCTATACTTATAAATATTTTAGTAGTTTTATAATTTTCACCCTTTCCAATGTATCAAAAGTTTATAGTTATATTTATTAACAACCTGTTTTCATCAGAAAAAGTCAAATAGTTCCCCTACAGAGTCATACATGTATAAATAAGTAACACTCGGTGTGGTGCATATAAAGAACAAATATGATACACCACGTACATCAATCATCAAAAAGGCACAATGCATTTTATGTTATTTGTATACATCTGCTGTCAATACTAGAATATTGTGACGTTTTTGATCTACAAGACCATAGTATGTCATAAAACCATTCCTCTGCACACAAATCAGCCACATGGGATGATTTTTAACGTGAATAATAGTATAGTAGTATTAAAGTTCCTAATACATTCCAAAATATTGAGCCTTTTATGATGAAAAAATCACCTTATAAATTATAATGAAAAATATTTATAGTATAATTACATTTTATCATGTATATATGAACTTATATAATAATGAAAATTGTTTCTTCTACTACCCATTTCCCATTTTTATATTACCTATTATTTTTTTTTTTGATACTGAATCAACATATTTTAATAATAATTATTAAATGTTCATGTTTTATGTCTATTTTACCTGTTATATAATTGAACAAAAAAATGTTGATATGCTAACTAAACTATTGAATTCACTTTAAATTGGCCAATAGTTCTGTTTCCATATTAAACACTTTCACTGCAATTTATTTATTTATTTGTACCTAAATAATATAATGTACTTGAATCATATGTTGAAGATAAAAAAAAACTATTGTTGCTTAAGATGTTCTTAAGATATTTTTTAAAAAAAAATGTTAAATTGTATGAATATGACAAAGTGCTTCCAAACATAGCTCATACTTTAATAAAATAATAAAAACTATCATACATACTATCATTTGAGTAGTATACTTAAACACGTGATAATATTTTAAGAGGAGCAAATTATTGACTAACTTTACACCAGTAAATTCCACATATGTAATTCCCCATACTTTTAAATATGTTTTATGAAATTCAATGTTATTTCAAACATTGAGTGAAATTTTTAGACCATCACTTGTATTATTTTTAGTAATAATCTAACCCTTCTTAACCAGTGATTTATTCACAAAAATAAAAAAAATATATTCATTAAAATACATACAAAATTTAATTTATATGTTATTATCTTCCTTAAACATATCTAATATAAATAACTATTTATTTAATTGAAAAAATCTGTTTATTAAGTATTAGATTTTTATTAAAAATCTTAAAACATAACACAAAATAAATACAAACTAAAAAAATTATATTTGTAAAGATAGGCATCTACTAGTTTATATTTTATACTGGAAAATTTATAGATAAATTTATCTAGTTAAAAAAAATGTATTAACTAGTTTCTTGTTCATTAAAGTTCAGTTGAGAAAAAAACATTTTTTTTTTTGTAAATAAGATATTATTTTAAAATGTTTTAATGGTTAATTTCTTTTAAAAATTATATTTATTTTTGTTTTAAATATTTAATAAACACAAAAAAAACAATGCGTAAATTATTGTTTTTAATTGTATATAATAATACCATAAAAGACCTGCAATTTTTAAGAAATTTTAGGAAGAAAAAATTGTACAATTTATAAATATTTAAGTTTATTTTTAAATTAATCAAAATATGAATGTACCATATTTTATTGTTTTTAATAACAATATTTCTGTCTAACGGGCATATAATATAGACGCAATTGTGGAACTTTGGTAAGTCCGATTTAAAATCTGAAAAAAAATTTATCTTTTGAGAACTGACCAAGGCACTTTTTTTAATTGCCTCAAACGATTCCTAATAGACATATTTATGAATTTAAAACATTTTTCATTATTTAAATCTGACTTTCCAAATTCTCACACTTTTATCCAGTTTTTGGTCGATTTTTTACGTCAGTGTTGCATTATGCAATATTTATTTTATAACTTTTATTATACATTTTTGTATTTATTTAAATATTTTAACATTATTGAGCCATAAATATTTATAGTTTTTCGACTAATTTAATTTGAACAGTACCAGACAAATAAGTGAATATCAGATTTAAAAATTTTTACTTTACATAAATAATTTTTGAAAATGTATTGATCTACCAATATCATAATTAATTGCATAATAGGTAACTTTCAACGTTAAATTTATTTCTTCATATTTTTTTGTATATGTTCTGATAGTGACTTATAGGGGTAATTCTGCCTGGATGTCATTATCATTACTATTTTCAGTATCAGATTGATTTAGATTTTTTATCGGGCTACATGTTTTATTTTTGAAGTTCCCTTGTCAAGGTCAGTGTTATTCAAGAACCAGGACAATGATGTTTTTTTATAATCATCAAATTTTTGTTGACCAAAATAAGTTGTACAAAGTTAGGTTTAACTGAGCATTTTTTCAAAAATAATAAATGTTTAAACCTTGGTATAATAATTAATATCACATTAAAATAATATGAATAATTAATAACAACAATATACAATTATAAAGAGCACACTACACTAACGTTTTTCAGTGATTAAAACATATTTACATAAAACTATAAAACGGAAAGTTAAAATACTTATAATATTTTTATCATAAAGGAAATTTAATTTCGTAAATATTCTTATAAATTGGTAGGTGTTGTGTACACAATAAAAAATACAATATTATGATTATAAAACTTTAAAATGTATGAATTTAATTTAATTTAAGAAATGAAAATTAATAGTTATAAAAATAGTAATAAATAATAATTATTTTTTTGAACTATTTTTCAAGTATTATTATGTAATACACATTCCTGGCTTTGCTCAAAATCTGAAATTAGCAAATTTTATTACTTGATATAATATCAATAGAACAAAAATCAAATAGTTTATAAATCACCAAAATGTAGTCAAAAGATTTTGAAAATGTTATCACGTTAATATAGTGCGAATGTAAATATTTAGTGTAATTTTAAAAAGCCTCTGGCATTATTTTATAACTTTTCTTTATTTACTGTGCCTACTTTTCATTTATGTATAAGAAAACTACTTGGAAACCTGAAAAAATACCCACTAATGACAAGAATGAATAAATTAATTTATTATTAAAAAAAAAACTTAGTACCTAGAAACTCCTACACCCATACCTTTTAACCAAAAAGATATAATATAGTACATAATATATTGGTATATTAAAATATTATAGAATATATTATAATATTATACCTACATAAAAAATATAAATAAATAAACACGTTTAAGACCAATACATTCTCTGTCATGTTCAAAATGTAAAATTAATAATACCTAACATAATATTGTGTAATTCCCAAAATGTCAGTGTAATTCCATGGGCTTATAAGAAATATCTCTAATTTTGTACACCTAATTAATTATATCAATGATTCCCCCTCCCCTAAATTTGATATCAAATAAATACAAATATTATCCAAATAATAAAAGATAACATAGATATGATAATATGGTATTATACCGGTGACCACTTTGTGAACAAATATTAACGCGAATAACTTAGGCGCCTAGTATTAAAACCAACTTAATCCATCAATTTTGAAAAATAGTATTTTGCAATATTTTTTAGATCTCAGATCCAATGTATAACCTCTCATGTCGATTCTGAACAAATGGAACCTTATCCCATTGAAAAATGCAGACAAATGTTGAATTCACATCAAAACCATTTCACTCCAAGCTTACTCATAGTAATTTCTGAAATCAAATTGAACTGGTTTTGATTCTAGGTACCTCGACTTTAAATGTCTCTTCATAACTTTAGAACAAAAATATAAATTTTTTTTATGCTTCCATATTTTTCTTTTAATTTTCAGTATAATTGCTAAACTGATAACCTGCACAATCAAATAAATAAATAAAAAGAAACAATTTGTTTTATTATTTATTAATACATATTAATTCAATGTTTTGTATACTATTATAGATGGAAGGGTGAAAACGTATCTACTGCTGAAGTTGAGGGAGTTGTTAGTAATATTGCTGGTTATCGTGATTGTGTTGTCTATGGAGTAGAGGTATTAATTATTAGTGAATTTTTTTTTTTTTTTTTACATTTATATTAACTATAATCTAGGTACCTAATTCGGATGGCCGTGCTGGAATGGCAGCAATTGTGGATAAAGACAACACTTTAGATATAGGTGCTATATCAGATGGTTTACAAAAAGCACTGCCCAGCTATGCACGACCATTGTTCATTAGAAAACTCAATGAAGTCGAATTAACTGGTAAAATACAATTCTGTCAATTTAATAAGAACCAATATTGTTAATTACTAATATTTCTTTCTACAATATAGGTACATATAAACTGAAGAAATTAGACTTGCAAAAAGAAGGATTTGATATTGAAATTATTAAGGATCCAATATATTACTGCAACAACAAGGGAATTTATCAAGAGTTAACTCTTGAAGCATACAACAATATTCTTTCAGGAAAGATTAGATTGTAAAAAAAAAAAATGTTATTTTTAAAAACTTATCTAATGAGGTAAATCTTGCCAATAAACTTTACGTTATAGTTATGCATAAATTGCTAATAAAATTGTTAATGTCAAGTTTTGCGTATGTTTTTCAAAAACATTTAAATTTAATTTTGCAATTTTATTGTTGTGCTCAAATTGGCGTTACTTGATATATTTAAATTTGTAACATTTTATTATAATTACTTAGTAATTAATATTATTATTGATAATTGAATTTATTTTATATTTTTTTTGTGTAGGTGCCTTGTAAATGTAAATAATGTTATAGATTATATTTGTATTAATTGTATTAAATTACCTAAAATGATATTGAAGTGATTATTATAATATATTATATTGTAAAAATATTTTAAAGCAAAAAGTATTAGATAGTAGAAGTTTTAGAATTAAATGATATTATCAGTACTATTTATATGAAATACAAAATAAAAAATAAACTAAGAGAAGATAAGTTGAATTTATAATCATTATTAATTTCATTATAAATTATTAAACGGCCAAATGTGGATGGACTATTATATTATAATTTGTAAATTATTTTAAATACTAATACCATTTAAATAGTAATTGATTAAAGTGAGCTTTTAAGAATTAATAAACAACTTTACATAATAGTCTGATACATTTTATTTTTAATTTTTTTAATTAATCAAACATGATTTCTTCCATAATATACATTTGTTCAATTCATAAATTCAAAGTAAAACTAAATTGTTTTTATTGATCATGATACTGTTTTAAATCTCCATATGGTATTAAGAGGACACCACACATGGATTTTTCAAATAATGCTAAAATGGTCTACATATTTCCATAAATGAACAGTGTTAAATTAGTTCGATTTTAATTTAAAAATAGTTCTAAGTTCCTTATGATGTCTTCTGTATTTTCACATGAATTTTTAAAATAATTTTTTTTTATAAATGACATTTGTTTTTAAAAAGATTTTTTTATTAATTTTATGTCTTCATAAAAAGCTGTGTATTAATTTATTATTAGTTCTTTCTGGGAAAACACAGTTTAATTTCTCGTCTTTAATATTGCTCAGATGCATTGTTTGTCTCAACTTTTCAGAAAGCCACAATTATAGAAATTCACAAGCATGTTTATTACAAAGTACAATCAATTATTTGATTGGTATGTGATTAGTGATTACATAACAATAAAAAACGCCATGTCTAAATACACGGGCGATCGTGTAGATAATGCATACATGGACCAACTGTGTAAACATTTCCTACCCAGTCGTTTAGTGCGCATGCGTCTGGACTTGTAAATTTGTTCCGATTTTTACATTTTAATACTTAATTCAATTTTTTTTTTGTGCTTGTATATTCTATAAAAAAATTTGGGTAGATTATATCAAATTGTAACTCATTACATTACATTATATATATTTTTATAATATTATTGTTGAGAATTAACAAACAAATAAAATATGTTAATAAACAAAATAAAACAGAGGTACCTACAACTTTTTAAAATAATATTAATTAACAGAATACAACATTACCATTGCTTAAATATTAAAAGGCAAAATAGCAATCATCTGTCTGTACTAAAAATAATAAAATATGATACTTTTTATAACAATATATAATAATAATAAATATTGTTATTATTAATAATAAAAAAGATTCTGAGTGAAGTTCAGTGTAAGTGTATAACATTACTTTCCGATTTACTACAATTTTCCAACATTCACGAAAGACAGTTTTCCTTTAAAATTGTAAATTTAAATTGTACACAATATACATGTATAAATAAATTGAATCAAATATCAAAACGTAAAAATTGGAACAAAGTCCAGGAACATGCGCACTAAGAAACTGGGTAGATTATGTTTACACTGTTGGTCCGTGTACACATTATCTACATGATCGCCCATGTATATAGACACGGTGTAAAAAAAAATACTGATACAAGACTATTTTTAAATTACTTTTAAAATAAATTTTAAAATTTTCATTTTTCAACAAATGTCATAAAAATTACCTATACAGAACCCCTTAAAAGTGGGTATATTGCTTCCTCTTAATTTATAATTATTATTATCAAAAACATTACAAATGTAAACAATAATTTATCAATATAACTTCATTTGTTGGTCATCTAAAATAATTATAGTTATGAAATTAACTATTACTTAAAATTAAAAGTCGGTAGGTTTAATTTTTAAAGATAATTGATCAATTTAGGATAAAACTAAAATTGTTATTTTTAGCTCATCACAATTAAATAGAAGAAACTCATATCATAGTAAATACTGTTTAAAAATGTAATCTTATTACAATACAAACTTAACATAACAAGTCACTAAGTAACAAATAAATTGGCTCCGATAATAATGTATAGTAAATAACTCCAGTTATCTTAAAAATTTTAATCAAATATAATTGTGTTTTCACTAAACCTGAAACAATCATAGTTACTTACTTTCAGTGCTCTCATTTCATATTTTCAAGTAATATAACATATTTAATAAGTCTTTTGTGCATTAATCAAAGTATTTTTTTATTTTTAAATCATTTTTAATATAAAAAACATGCACTGATCAATACAAGATAATTAATAAATATTTAAATATTTATTTCAGTTATAAGATCACACTATTAAAATTATACAAATCATTGTGATTCTAAACTACAACTATTTTTTATTCATAATTTAGATTTTCTAAGTTTTGTTTCACTGTTAAAACTTGTGAATATGGATATGTCCTCATCCAGTATGTTGCTGCTATACATTTATACTGACAAATAATTATTTATTACTCACGCTTAGACAAGTTGTACTTGCAGTGCATGGAAAATTTCTTATAATATGACTCTTTAAACTGTTACGTTAACATTAGTATCTAAATATTGATAATATCACTTTTTATTAATTGTTTACCTATAATTTGGGAGCTAATTAATCAAATTCTATCTTCATTTTGTTTTCATTGCAAGGATAATAAGATATTCAAAACATTATAATAATATTCTTTAGTTAGATAACAACGTTAACATTTTTTTCATTTTGCATTTATTTTTTATAAATGTTAAATTATCTTCATCATTACTCTTTTCCATCTTTAAAACATACCCTAGCTATCTCAATTTATTTTCGCTCATTATGTCTATTATTGGAGCCACTACTATACTACCCCTTATATATTAATTTTTTATTTTGTCCTCTCTAGTCACTCCAATCATTTACATTAACATTCTCATCTCTGTCACACTCATACTCTGTTCTATCTTTCTATCCACTGCCCAATACTTCGATCTGTACATCATTGCAGACCTCACTACTGTCTGATCTTATAACACAATTGGCATTATCCTGTCACACAATATACCCCACGCTCTCTTCATTTCATTCACTCATACTTTAGCCTTTGTTTCATAACTTCTCAACACTACCATTCTTCTATAAAACACATGCTAAATATTTGAACTTTTTAACTTCAGCCACCACATCCCCATACAACATCATAACTTGCCAATCCCTATTCACTCTGTTTTCCCTTGTCTAAAATCATGCTCTATGTATTACTTTTTATCCCTACTAATCTTTAGTCTATTACTTTCAACAGATTCCATTCACTCTTCAAATCTTCCAATCACTTCCTGAGGACACTTTTCTATTAGCACTATATCATCTGTTATTTCATCTATTACCAAGGAAAACAAGTAAAAACTCAAAGCGGAAGCATGGTTAATTTTCGTAAACTCAATAGTTTTTTTTATTACAAATGCAACATCGAGATTTAAATTTCAAACAATATTTTTTAACTTTTCAAAATTATTTGAATATAAAACCGCTGATAGCCACATTCTAATAATCTCTGGTTGTAAGATTAAATTGGGTACATTTCTTTAAATATTTATACTCAACTTATAGCTTTTAAAAAAAACTTTCAGTAAGCAATCAAAAAATCTATCTCAGAAAACTAGAATTGTTGTGTTTCTGTAACATGATGGAAACCATGTACGAGACAAGTAAAAAGAGACATTCTTGGATAAAATATAATCAACACTTTTCCACCTTTACAAAATATATATGGTGCAGGATCCATTAAAAATAAAATAACATTATTATATACCAATCCATTTGGCCACAAAACACACATTGATTTATTAAACAACTGAGCTATAGTTTTGTGGTACATTTTTCCAATTCTTCCCAATATAACGAAAATAATTTAAATAATTCAGCCCACATTTTTCCTACAGAAACATTGGCAGTATATCTATCGTCTACGCCTATGGTTTCACCCAATCTAGAACAAATGGCCCATTTTCAATAATTATTTGACTTTTTAAATTAGTTTCATGACAATAATTAATTTTTAAGAACCTAATGTACTTTCTGAAGAAACAAATATTTTCGGAAAATATTTAAATATTGGATACTTCCAGTTAGAAAAAAAAGATATATGAAAATATAAATACTTAGATATATATATATAATAAATACACAATATAAATCAAAATTAAATTATTATTTTATTATATCTACTATTAGTACATGTAGAAGAAGTAGAAATAAAATTTAGTTGAAATTTAAGTTTCTTGTTTAATTGACTTTATGTTTATTGGCAGTAGCATGTAAGTTTTAGAAATGTAGTCAAAAAATATTATTTGGAGACCTCAACCATTCGTAAATAAGAAAAACAGTCATACCTATTAACAATTTAGATGACTGCAAAGCTCGATTTCCTAAATTGCTTCCTTAAAAATGTAGTAAATAAACAAAACCATGTTCATAAACTTATTTAACATAACTGAGACTTCACTTGGGTCAGGCTACAAATTTGTCAACAACATTGCGAAGAGAGATGCAAATTTCACCTGCCACCTCATCCTTACACTAGTTAAACCACAGAAAATGTCCACTGGATTAAATACCACCCAAAAAGAGTAATCACACACTATTTGACATAATAACATCCTTCAAGTACATTTCTAACTAAACAAGGCCAATCAATATTTTTTTTTGTTTATATGATATATTATATATGTATACGCATGTTATGAATAGTTCTCCGGTTGGTCGAGCCAGGCCAGTAATTCAGAAATAGAGGTCGAGCTGAGCTGGGCCAAAAGAACATGATCTGTGCAGAAACTTTAGTACCAACTAATTATCCTATACCTACACTATTATTTCATTCTATTTATTATGTTGTGAATATAAAGCAACCCACGACTGAATATTAACCCTGTAGATATCCTAGGGCTACTAGAAATAGTGATAGGAAAATCTTCTGAAATATTTATAAATTATAATTTTTAACTAGAGTCTATATTTTGTAATAAACACTTCAACATGGACTTTAATAACACTGTACCTACTATATACATTTATTATTTTTTTACTTTATGATGAAAATAAATAAGTGTTTTAAAGTTAGGTTTCTCCTCCAACCCACAAAAAAAAAAAAAAAAGGTATTTACAATTTTTTGTTCCATATTGCTACGTTAATAACATTTATAATTATTTATCTTGTAGTTTGTAACTTAAAAATATTAGAATAATATTATTCAACCCCCAACTTTGATAGGGGTGTTGACCCTAAGGTTATTGTATACATGTTTCGCAACAATGTAAAAATTTGAATTTAAATAGTAAAAGTGTACTTAAAATGAAATTCAATTTGAAAATTTTACCACAAGTGAAAGTTTTTCACTTTTCGGTACGTTGGCTAGTAGACGCTACACGTCCGTGATAACTCGTTTAAAGTTTTACAAACACGCCGGTAAGTTGGCTGCACCTTTAGATTATGTTACGATATGTATGTTAAAAAAAAAATGGCCGTAAACCATTCGCGTCTACAGGATTGTTGTTTAAATAGCTGTGACCAACCTTCCAAAAATAATGCATTTTTAAGACAACAAGTCAAAAGAATTTCAAAAACGTCTTTTTTATCTTAAAACTGTCTACACCTATACAACATAGCATTTCCGAGATATTGTAAACTTCAATGCTCTAGAATACAGTTAATTAAATATTAATTATATCATGTAAAATATCATTAAAATACAAATGTCTACATAATATTTTATCCTACAAACAACTTATTAAATTGTATTTTATTATTTAACGTTTTTAAATTTAAATAATTATTTAGAATTGGAACTTTTAAGTTGGTCACCATGGCTTACTGCAGGTACGGGTCGCAATCGGGGCTTCGAATAGATATCATATTTTTCTATTCTGTGATACCGTGTATAATAATTAATTTCGAGTCTTCTGTTTCGAGAAAAATGGATATTACATAATATAGTTATTATAATATTAATTTTACTATATAGCAAGACGAAATTTCATCATGCTATTCAGTCAACTAGATATGTGTAACATATATATATATATATGTTCTTCACCTTGTTCATAACTCTCTACTAGGTAAGTTTTATAATCAAAATTATTCATTCCCTAATATGAATGGTAATATTGTGTGTGTGTGTGTGTATATATATTTTTTTTTTTTTGAGATAATATATATATATAAATATATTAGGTAGCTTTATTGATTCATCTCATATCATATCGTACTTGGTATATTTCTTTGTTTATCACTTAAAATATTATTTAATTTGTTACTATAATTCGATAGAACAACTTGGGTATAATATGGTAGTTATTATATTTTAATTGTAATTTTGTCTCTAGGTAGGTACCTATTTTAAAACAATCAATTATTATTTTATATAATGTACATTATTATATTGACTATAAGACACGGGTAGAAAAAGTAGAAAAATGACGAACAAAATTGATTGTTACCCTTACAAATCATTAATACTTATATTATAATATTTAGTACTTTCACTATCATTACAGGAAAAATGCCTTTAGGATTACAAACTTACAATAAATTAAAAAACATTTTGTAAAATGTTTACTGTTAACATACATTTGTATTTGAACTTAATATGTATTAAGATTATTGTTCCTCCCTCTAAAAATACAATTGTAATATCAAATTTAAAAACCAAATTTTAGATATCGGTAAATTTGAAAGTATATTATTTATTATTCTATTTCATTGAAATCTAAAAATGTTTTTGTATTATTTTGTTTTTCTAATCTTAGTATTAACTTAAAACAGAACAATGTAAGGTAATAGTGTAATATAAATGATTGTCAGCAATCAAATATGAGTACTGAGAAATATATGATACCTGTATTGTTCATAATTATCCATACGAAATAGTTGAACAATATTTAAATCTTTAACATATTATTAAAACTTTCATATAAACTATATAGGTATACCCATGGCAAAATATTTAGGTATATCAGCAATTCCAACTGCGCGTGAGTACTACGTAGTCTGCTGTTAAAATAATAATATATAGATATACACTCGTTTGTCTATGTTTAAAAATCCTAGGCAGTTGACATCACAATATCTGTTTTTATCCTATGAAAATCACAACTGGACGAAAACATAAATATTACTGTCATACCTAGATGTATAGCCAGGGTATACCTATACAAAATAGAATTTTATTTTATTTAAAAATATAGATTTGAGTGTAGTTTAATCAACAAAAAAAATTTTGCCTTAAAATAAATAACTACCTAATCTATTTACTAAAATGCAATAAAATTATAATTCAAACTTAATACAATATGCAGGTATATAAAAAACAAATATTTATAATTATTAAAATACATATGATATACATACATTGATAATATATATATAAATATATGAAATCATTGAATAATATTCGATGATAGCAGAAAATATAATATAATATATTTTCAAGAACGGGAATAATAACTTGTAGTTTGTAAATATATAAATTGAATAAAACTGTTATTTTTTCCAGATAAATATGTCATGATGATGATTACAGTGAGAATTTTTCGGATTTGTGACACACAAGCACCATGAACAGTGATTTATCACAATAAAAATGCATGAATTCAAAAATCTGAGCCTAAAAGCAGACATTAAATGAGCGATTTCATTATTCATCAGGAATGGTTTAATGCTCTTCTGAATTTTGACTTTTTGAACATTTTTCTTGAATCTATTCTTGACAATCATAAACAAAGTCTATAATATTGCACCTTCAATATCCAAATTTCTTTTTAGTTTCAATAGAATGAATGCTATTATATAAATTGACAACGTCAATTTGTTGCACTTTAGTATTTACTAGTATTTTCCATGTTTATAACATTTTTCATCTTTATTTATACTCTCCTTCTATCATTGGCTAATATTTATATATTATTTTAATAGAAATATAAAGAGATATACTTTTGATAATTTCTCAAAAATATAATTGTATATGTACTTTGTCATGCAAACAATATTTAGTTCATACTTTGATCAGAATTAAGTTTATAAATTACCATTTTATAAAATTGAAAAATACATTATTAAGCCAAACACATTAATTGACTATGGACCATATTCACCAATACAAAACTTTCCTAAAGGTATTATTAGTATTTTATATATGAATTATTTTATACTAATTTCATTAATATTATTATTTCCTTTTTTTTTTTAGATATGACGGTAAGAATAAACAAATGTTAGCAGAACAAGTCATCATAATTATAATGAACCTATGAAAATCATGATGTTTATTAAACATTAATATGGATCTGTCTAATAAAGGTAGGTACGCCTAATGAAATGACCAGTCATTTATTAACATTTATTATGTCTCTTATTTTCTAAACTTGGATTAACCAGTTTCAAGTTTTATGAAAATTATAAAATCCTTATATTCCCAATGTGTCCTTCTGTCTGTCTCACGATTCAGTATCATAGCTACTAAGGAGATGGTTAATGTAAGACTATCGAAAATGTTTATCATTTCTATATATATGATATAAATATAGATATAATTTATAATACATGTTATACCTATATATTATAAAAAAAAAAAAACGTGCTAATAAGTATTCACCCTCCATTAATACACCTGACAAGTATTACACCAGTGGTACTCCGGGTCCCTCAAACCCAGTTTCTCAGATTTTCTTCAAATTCAACTTTTATTCTTCTTAAATTCCCAAATATGCTTCTAGAACATTTATTTTCAAAAAATGCAACATAAAATAAACAATTTACCTCTTTATTTATGATAGAACTTGGTTTATTAGACTCATTGTATTAACGGAGGGTTAAGAGGTGACCTTCACTCGGCTAGACGTCATATTAAAACTAATGTTTTTCGATTCACTATACTTGTCATTATCCAAATAAACATTCCATTTTAGACAGAAATATATTTTGTTAAATTACAACAACTCAGAAATTACACGCTTCTTCAACTCCTTCGCCTTCTCTCACAACTATTTTGTGTCGCCCAAACTAGTCCTATACTTCCACTTAACCTTATCTCCTGCATCTTCTTCATTTATACCTCCCCTCTTTCATATCACATCCCTCCCCATCTCTTTTTGGGCCTTCCTCTCCTCCTCTTTCCATCAACATACATTTCCTTTACTGATTTTACCGCCTCTACCTCTTCCCTCTTTAATAAATACCTGAGCATTCTTAACATATTCTCCCTCATTTTTCCAGTTAATGAAGCTACTCTTATACTACCTCTTATATACTCATTCCTTATTTTATCCTCTCTAGTTACTCCACTCATCCACCTTAACATTCTCATCTTTGTTACACTCATTCGTTTGTTACACTATCTTCTTAACTACTTCCCATTATTCTGTTCTACACATCATTGCAGGCCTCACCACTATCTAATGAAATTTACCTTATAACCAAATACAAATTCTTTTGTCACAGAATACACCTGATGCTCTTCTCCACTTCATCTATTCACATTTAATCCTATGTTTCATGTCGTCTTCAAAACCCCATAGTTCTGTACAACGGACGATAAATACTTGAACTTCTCAACCTTTCCCATAACATGCCCACTGACAGTACCAATAATTTAAATAAATAAAAATTAAATTCAAAATATATTCTTTGCTGCACTTAATATACATAAATATTATATAAGAAAATACTTTATTGTAAAATCAATCAATTCTTCACTCTGTACAACATTTAAAATTTATGTTCATATTTATATACCCGATTTTAAATTTTTTTTATCATTCTGATCACACTAATTTATAGTATATTTTAACTATTATGTAATAAGGAAACAGATAAATTATATTGATCTTGGTATCAATACAACTTTTGTAAAAAAAAAAAAAAAAAACAATAGAAGTATATTATTAAGATAACACTATATAATTATACATAATTATAATATGCATGTGTCCATGTATATATCGAACATAGGTATATTACAGTTTCTGATATCTTTCAAAGTATTTTCTTAGGTACATTTTAAAAGGGTTACCTAATAGTAATTAAACATTATTTAAAATTTCAAATATATATTATAAACATATTATATATGATTCATTGTATATCACCAGGTATTTATCATGTGTGTCATTTTTTATATCCATTAAAAGTATCTATATCGGTCATAACCAATCTATTTTCTCTGTTATATTCCATTAATCCCATATTTTCGAAATAATTTACCTACCTTCTCTTTATTTCTCATTTAATCAGACTGCAGATGTAAAAATTACATTAACCTGTAAACAAATTAAATCATATACTTTTTTTACAGAAACTTCAAGTTTATTGTATTCCGTGTACAAAAGCGACGAAAAGTTGAAGCACCATCCTATCTTGACTACTGCATCATATTGTTTTTCTTAGTAATATTAAGGTGAGAATTATAATATAGAATACCTATTGATTGTAATTATTTCCAACATTATGATTCCAGTACATTTATGTTTTATTATTATTATTATTTAGAATGCTCAGAAACCAATGTGATTTCATATTCAACACAATACCAAATTTTGGCCAGAGTGTGAACAAAGGGATTAAAAATTGTTTGTTTGGCCAAGTACAAATGTGGTTTAATTTTTAGAACCTATCACAAGTGTTTCTCTTCATGATTTGAACAGAAAAATAAAATATAAATATTATCCAATGGCATAACGAAGAGTATAGAAAGAGACAAAGGAGGACAAAAATATTTAAAATACTTCTCAATACCTAAGTGAAACAAATTGACTTTATCAATAGATATAATAGCAATCATCCTATGGATATTGAAAATATATTAAAATATTTAAGCTGTGTTATTGAAGCTTATTTTAAATTGTCAAGAATGATGTTCAAAAACTGAATAGAAAATAAAAAGTCAAATAAGAGGTGGATCTTTCATGATGAATAATGAAATTGTTAAACTATTGTTTTACTTTATAGCTATGAAATTTCAGTTCAGCCATTTTTATTGTGATCAAACATTGTCACTTGGGCTTGTAAGTCATGAACTGGAAAATGACCACACTACATTAATAACCTTCATCAGCATAATATGTACAACTCATTTCTTCTATAGATAAATTGTTTTATTTTATTTTTTATTGTGATAAATTTTCAAATTATATTTAGTGTTTATTTTTATATCATATTTCATATAAGCCACTAAGTGTTTGTAAGAACAAAAAATTGGTTTACATTTTAATCACATGCAGCAACCATATATAGTTTTGTTTTAGAATGTATTCATAATTATTGTGTAATTATAAATCATGTTTTATCATTAAACTAGGTAGGATTTTCATTTTTGAATTATTTATCTATAACATACAATGTATAAGTACATATTAAAATTTGTAATGTTTCTAATCAATGTTATAAAGTATAATAATTATACATTAATGTGAAAACTTTTATAATTTCAGATACATAATATATTTTTTTCATGTGTTCTTGATATGAACAAATGTTAAGTAGTCTTGAATAAATTAACATAATTAAATATTCTGTAACTTGTCATAAATTTTACATAAATAACAAATTTACTAAAACTGTAACTAGTACCTAGTTTTAAATGTATAAAAAAACTTTTACCTACATTGTAACTATAGTCGCGAGCATTAAAACTGAGGACAGGCCCCCGCGACCCATTGTGAACTCCTATGCCTTGAGTCAATGATACTCAAAATTTTAACGGTTTGACGCCTGTATCACTATGACAATTCTTAGGTAAAATAGGTATATTAAGTATAAACAATTCCTGGTAATCTCTTTCGACAAAATATATGAAGTGAAATTCATTGCTCATTTATTGTGCTTGCGACTATAGTTAGTCAATTTAGAGTTAGTTGTAATTTATAACCGGTTATAAATATTTGATTAACTGGCCAATTCCTATGTATATTTTCATATCATATTTTATACAAACTACTAAGAGTAAATTTAAATTAATAAATTGTCCTGAATTTCAAACAATATAAATGTTCTTCTTCATATTTTATTATTCTTATATTTATTGGTCATTTGGTTGAATTACTATTAATACCAATATTTAATGTACAGTAACCTATAGAGTATAATACTATGTAGTTTTATTTTAAAAGGCTTTTGAAATTGAATAGCTAGTGAAAGATGCCTACTGGATTAAATACCACCCAAAAAGAGTAATCACACACTATAACAAGGCCAATCAATATTTTTTTTT
Source organism: Pemphigus obesinymphae (assembly GCA_025469235.1). Lineage (NCBI taxonomy): Eukaryota > Metazoa > Arthropoda > Insecta > Hemiptera > Aphididae > Pemphigus > Pemphigus obesinymphae. Next base: position 21,393 of record JAIPRL010000243.1, on the reverse strand, counting down.
GTTTATATGATATATTATATATGTATACGCATGTTATGAATAGTTCTCCGGTTGGTCGAGCCAGGCCAGTAATTCAGAAATAGAGGTCGAGCTGAGCTGGG